>PVIJ01022619.1:0-15755 GCA_004024925.1 Scalopus aquaticus
GATGTGGTACATATACACAATGGAATACTATTCATCATGGAAAGAAGATAAACACATGCAATTTGCAGCGACATGGATGGAATTAGAGGGAATCATACTCAGTGAAATAAGCCAGAAAGAAAAAGAAAAATATCGAATGGTTTCACTTATAACAGGACTATAGGGAGGCCGGGTGGGAGAGAGACACTCAGTGGTGGGGGGGGAAGGGGGAGGATAAGGGCACAAAATGGAAGAGAGGAGAATACAGGGGACCATGGAGATGGATCACGGGTGAATTGGTGGTGGGTTGCCCAAGGAGAATACAAAATGTAAAAGACATAAATAACAATTTAAAAAAAGAAGAAAAATGGATTAAAACAAACAGCTGAGTTCTCACTCCCTATTCATTAAATTTTTATTGTCTATGTTACAAGTCAGGTAATAATGAGGGTTGAGTGTATAAACACCCTACTGTGTGCAAAACGCCCAATAGGGGGATTTAACACTAACTCTTATGGGCATGGGAGTAGGAGAGAGAGGTGAATCTGAGCCTAGATTTGGAAGTCACACCTACATCTCACTTTCTTATGGCAATGTAGAAGCACAGAGAGCAACTGGACTCCCATAGGACCCTTGTATATAAAACCATCTTTTCTTTAAATAATCTAATGCATTTGATTAGACACATCAAGTTACAAAGAAATGACATACTTTGTTTTATTACATTCTGCCTTATTGTACTTCATTGGTATTGTATTTTTTATAAATTCAAGGTTTGTGGTAAAAAGATTACCACTCACACTCAAGGCTTCAGTAGTGGTTAGCAATTTTTTTTTTAGCAATAGTGTTCTTTAATTAAGGCATGTACATTGCTCTTTTGTTTTTTAAAGACATGATGCTATTACATAATACATAGACTGCAAAACAGTGTAAACATAACTTTTATGTGCACTAGGAAACCAAAAAAAAATCATGTGTGATTTGCTTTATTGCGTCAATCTGGAGCCAAACCCGCAATATCTCTGAGGTATGCTTGCAGAGGTTTCCATAAAAATTAATGCTCAGTGGAATGTCAGTACATCCAGGAATTGTGCTATGATTACATCCTAATTTTGATGGAAGTTGTATGAAATTGTTTGCTAAGGATTAAAGTGCTCCATGCGCACAAGCTGGCTAACTACTATTTACCTATCACACTTTCTCATCCTGTTCACTATAGGCTAACATATGTCTCAAGACTTGAAAACCTACAACAATTCTTAGATGATATTTTATTTATAAATCAAAGACCATGACCAAAATAATGGGTCAAAGACCTAATCTCTTATGTGGAAAAGTTAACCTATTAGACAAATGAAATAAATGGAACAACCCTACCTGAATTTGAATTTGAGATGTGGTAGTGACAGAGTGGGGAAGGAAGATAATAAATGTACTCGAGTAAGATAATAAAAGAAAGAGTTCCTGGTAATGTGAAATAAGCACATTAGACCCATTTCTGCTACAAGTACAACTGTGAAATATGAACCAAATACATTGAACTTATACTTGAGGTAAACAACATCAGCCTGATTAGGGAATAACGTCAGATTTGAAGTACAACTGGACCAGACCATTCATTCCCTTCCAGGATCTCTCCACCTGAGTTAAGTTCAGCTGCAACCAGGAGCAAGCATTGGGAACAGTCAATGAGGTTCACAAGAAGCCCTCTAACACTAGTATAAGAACTGGAAAAGGGGACTCCTGGTGCCCAGGGAGAATTAATAAATCCTGAGTTTTTATTATTTTTTCTCTTGTTTTTCTACATTTGTTCATACACCAGTCCCGAGTCAACCTACTAAGGCAGTGGCAGTGATAAGAAATGAGTAATAATTGTACATCCATATGCAAAACAAATCTCAACATAAATCTTACCCCCAAAATGGACTACAGATCAAACTGTAAAATGTACACTGTCCATTTTTGGTAGAAAATCTTCTGACTTGGAATATGCCAAGAGATCTTAAACGTGACATCAAAAATGTAATCTTATGAGGAAAAAAAACTCAAATTAAAAAGTTTTGACCTGTGAATATCAACATCAATGTTCGACAAGCTGAAGAAAGGAAATATTTATAAATCACAGAACTGACAACAAACCTGTATCTAGAATAGATAAAGAATTCTCTATACAACAAACAAAAAATGTTAATGGGCAAAGATCTGAACAACCCCTTCACCCATGAGTATATGAGGATCACAACGAGCACATGCAAAGAGTTTTGACATAATTAGTGACTAAGGAAATGCTCATTAAAGCCCTGATATGATACTACTATACTCTTTTCAAAATGCCTAAAACACAAAATACCTATACTACAGTACAACAGAGCTCTCCTGCATTGCTTCTGGGAATGCAAAATGATATAACCACTACAGAAATGAGCTCTTGACCTAGGATCCAGAATTCATTTCTGACTGTTTACCATAGAAAAATGAACATGCATATTCTTAAAACAACCTGTTCATGGATGTTTACAGTAGCTCTATTTATAATTACCTAAAACTGGGACAAATCCAATGTCCTTCAATAGCTGAATAGATAAACTGTGGTATAACAATATAATGGACTAGTATTCAGCCATAAAAAGGAAGCAATTTTTTTTGCATGTGATTATTTGGATAAATCTCAAGACAAATCTCACATTTATTCTACAGAAAATAAGTCATTTTCAAAAGTCATACACTGTACAATTATATTTACACAGCATTTTTCAATAAGATATAACTAGAAGCATGAAGAACATATCAATGATTGTTTCAGGTTAAAGTTAAGGAAGGGAGGGGCCTCCCTGGTGGCGCAGCGGTTAAAGCGCTGTGCTGTGGAGCTGTCGGCAGCGGCAACGTGAGTTTGACGCCCGGCCAAGGAGATTCCCACATGGCACGGCAGACCTCTCCTGCCTCGCCCACTGCTCCCCTCAGCAGTGTATTTCTGATCTGCCTGTTCTGCTACCCGCTCTGTCTCTGGTGAACCCTCTCGCCGCCCCACACCTCTGGCCTGTACCCCAGCTTGTATGTAAAAATTAAAAAAAATAAAATAATATAAATCTTAAAGTTAAGGAAGGGAGTGACTATAAATGGTAGCAAAGATGTTATGGGGGAATAAGGAAATGTTCTGTATCCTGATTATACTGGTGATTGCATGAATCTATATGTATTAAATTTCATAATAATGTATGCCTTAAAAATGTTCATTTTAATCTGATAATTTATAATTTTTTCACAAAGCAAAATTGAATCAGAAAGAATGTTTATCTTCCACTTTATTTAAAATGTTGAGCTCAAGTTCAGAGACCAGAGACAGTAATGATTACAAACTAGTATCATCCTATCACTGATTCATACCACTTTAGACACTCTAAAAGCAGAACTAAGTGACAGACTGGTAACTTCATAAATTATTTGCTAGCGGAAAATGACCAAGCTGGATCATCCTGGTTGACCAGAAATACTTTTTCCTGTCAATGATTCAAATTGGTTATCTATACTGCCTCAATTCCTCAGGGTGTGGCTAACCATCACATGTCTAATTATAATCTGCAGACTGATTACACTGGTCAACAAATTTTTACAAATGTCATGTTACTGAAAGAAAATTAGTCATTTCCTATCAATTTGTATGTGCTCAACACGAATGCGACAGTCAAATTCTAATTTTGGCTCTAGTTTTTTTTTTTTTTGTAGTCTGCAATAAATGGATGTTTACATCACAAAATGCATGCCAATAGTAATGGCCTACACTTAATACCTGTAAAAAAAATCAAGTCATAGACTATTTAGATTTCTTCACTTGTCTCTTGGACAGCTGTTCAGGAGCATCTCTGGGGAGTGTCCAGCAGTAGTCAGCCAGCATTGCAGTGGACCATTTTCCCTAGTATCTTTGCTCCATTGATGTGATATCTTAATGAAAACATTCGCTATGTTCATCACTAACCATATCACAGTTTTCAGGGAAGAAATCCAGATGGGAATGAAAGAAGTGGATCTTTAGAGGCAGATTGCAGCCAAGTTTCTGATACTGCATCAGCATGTCTTCTACTAGTTCCTTGTAGTTTTCTGCCCTAACATTCCCAAGAAAGTTTGTAGACACTAGGCGAAAAGCATTCCATGCTTGTTTCGCATCACCCTGCAGCAAGTTGTTGAACCGGTCATCTTTGAAGAGCTCTCGAATCTGAGGACCCCCAAAAGCTCCCTCTTTAATCTTTGCTTCGCTGAGTCGAGGAAATTTTTCATGCAGGTATCAGAAAGCCGGCGAGGTCCGGTCCATGGCTTTCATGAAATTCTTCATCAAACCTAGTTTGATGTGAAGGGTGGTAGCAAGATTTTGTGAGCCTCGACTAGAGCTGGGTGCTGGATATTCTTCTTTCCAACTGCTACGTTTTGTCTGAAAGTCCATTCCTTCCGCAAGTAGTGCAATTCACTTGCTCGTCTATCCCACTCACATAAGAAACACATGTATTTTGTATATCCATGTTGCAGTCCCATTAAAAGGGCAACTAGCTTCAAATCACCACAAGACCTGCCAGCTGTACTTGTTATACTCAATGGAATTCAGTAGCTGCTTTAAGTAATCGTATGTCTCTCATGTGGACAGCATGTGCTACTGGAGTAGATGGAAGACAGTTTCCATTGTGCAAAAGCACAGCCTTAAGACTCAGTTTCGAAGAGTCTTGAAATAGTCTCCATTCTTGTGGGTCATGAGTGATTTCTAAGGCATTCATGAGGCCCTCAATATTGCAACAGAATACCAGAGTACTTTCCTTTCTGAAGAAAGGCTCCAACTGCTGGTGGTGCTTTTGATAGAAAGTAATTGTGACATCTTCTTCTAGAAGATTCCATTGTTGGCATCTTGATGATATAATCAACTCTGGATGATGTGTGCATGATAGTATTATGCAGTGCAATGTAATATTACATCATTCTAGACTGGTTTAGGATGTTGTTGCAGTCCTACTGGATAAATTTACATGGTGAAACATATAAAATGAATTATACGAAATATCTTCAAAATGCGAGCTAATAAAAAATGTTCAGGGTTATATTCATGTTCAGCACATCAAGATACTACAGATTAGGCCCTTTTTAAGTCAATAACGATCTCAATGTTGACCAGTGCTAAAATTCAATTTGTTCTAACATCATTGTTGGCTCTTTTCTGATTTCTGAAATCTATGTTTTTCTTGGTCTCTTTGACCCATACATACACCTTAAAACTGGAAACTTCCATTTTATGTTAGCCCCAAAGCACCCCTCATTTCTTCAACTTTCATTTCTCTTCAGACACCTTTTATAAACCCTTCTCTTTTAGGGAGTCGTGGTAAATTGAGATGCTGTTTATCTAGTATAAGCTTTGGTAAAGATAGGGCTGTGGTCTGTTTCCAACTCAATTTCTCCTTCCTTTAGCCTCAAATTCAAGATACTCACTCAAGGCCAGAATACTTTCTTTACCCCTACTGCTGTGAGTCAGGTGGGGTCCTGTGAACCACCACAAACTGCCAACTTTGTACCCCTCTTGGCTTTCTCCTAACTTCTAATATCTATTAGGAAAAATTGCCCACAATAAACAAGCAATAAAACATATTGGATATACTTTACTGAGCTGCACCACCCTTATCTCAATCTTAGTGGTTGTGCCAGGGTTTCCATATAAGGCATTCTAGCCTACAGGTTCAGATTTGTCTTAGCTGACAGCATAAATGCTTTCTATATGCCAGGTGCTTTCATATGCATTATCTCACTTAATCTCCAAGAATTTCCATCATTTTGAAGTATTTATTAAGCACTAATTTGTATTACACACTGTGTTAAACTCAGGACAAAGGCCATTTAAAAGCCTCTTAAAGTCTTGCAACAAATGACACAGGCATATCTATGTAACACACACTTTTTAAAGCACTATATAAATGTTTCAATTCTGTGTACTTAAGAGGGAACATCTTCAAATGTGGCCACCACAGCATTTAGCATGGAAATGTAACATTTCCATCTTGGAAGATATTACAGGTTATAATCCCTTCTTAATCACCGCAAGTGAACTTGTGTACGTAGTAACATAATACTTGGTGGGTATACAGTGCTTTTTGTCATCCACAAACTCAAACTAATTAATGATGGTGATGGGCGCAGTATTGCTTTGTGTCAAGTGCAAATCTGGCACCATCCAGAGCTTTGGTTAAATTACTACTGTGGCCTGTGGCTGAGGAAAGTTTGCGTATTTGTGGGAGGTTTGTGCTATGTCTTGGAGTCTTTCCCCCTCGTCATGGTAAAACATAACAATAGCCAGGCAGAAGCAGTTAGTGGAGAGCGTCATCATCACTTATTCCCTCACTTACCCAGTGCCAAAATCAATTTTGAAGCATTATCTCAAAGTAGCTTTCAACTCAATCTGGGTGTTTCTCTTCAGCTAGAATATCACCCCCTACACTGGAATCTTTATTACATCACACTAATCTAATTTAAATGCATTTTTACTGTACTTGGTTTAATGAATGTGGAATGTGTCACTATGAAATTGCACCATTAATTTGATAAATAGGACTTGAAGGTATAATTTTTTCCAGCATTGCAGACTAATGAAGCTAAAATACATATATAATAAGAAGTGTAAATAATAAATTATTCTTAGGAGCAAAAAAATTAATTAGATCTTACCACAAATTGCATCTCAATGTCAATTTTTTTTTTAAAACTACTGACTTTCAAACTACTTGGAACACCACTGTAAACCTTGGAAAGTTTCTCAAGTGATTACATTCCATCCAGGGAATCTGTTTTAAGAAACTGCTATTGTTCAAAAAATCCTTTTAAGATGCCAGTACAGATTCCCTGTTGTCATTTCTACCGGGCATTTAGAATATCTAGATGAATTAATCTTCTTCTTTAAGTTGCACCGTTTATTTATTCATAAAGACTCCTGAAAATCCTTTCAGATAGTAAGCTATGGAGATGGAAAAAAAAAAAAAACAACCAGGAGACCTTATATGCAAATTTTCCCCCAATGAGGACAGAACTCGGTTTCCAATGATTTCAGGGGGATGTTCCCCCTGCAAGCTTGCTTTTCAGCAGGACTCCAGGTCTGTGCCCCTCATTGACTGAAAGATGTGATGACAGAGAACGATAGGTTCACCCCCACAATCCCCCAATAATTGTTCAGATGCAAATGCTATAAGAACCAGAGAGTAGGTAAACTGGAAATTAGTGGTTAATATGCACCAAATGCCCAGATGAAATTCCATTTTGGGGATGAAGAAGGAATTGTGATCATTACTATCATGAGTTTGGGTTCAACTTTGACAAAGGATCAGTGACTTTAGTATTTGTACATATTAGCCAGTAATTCCTAGAACTCTAATTAATGAAATCTTTGCAGAGATAAGCTACATAAGCTATAGGCTGTCTCTCCACTTAGACATATGAGGACCACTAAAGCTGAAATGCCTGGCAATATGAAGTCCATCTGGAGACTCTAGTCCTTTTTTACTATTTATATAAATTTGAAAAATCCATCATACTTAATGACCATGTTTTGTCACTTATCAGAAATATGTAACTTTTTTAACTTCATTGTCAAGATGAGACTACATTTTTTCATTATTGGAAGATGCCAAGGAAAGAATTAAAATTAACTATGTGGGGTCCCCCCACTCTCCCTTTTGTCCCCAGTGGGAAGTCAGTACATTCAGGGACTAGTTAATCATGTTCTGTCCCTTCCCTGGCCTGATGCAGGACCTTGGGCCAAATGCTCTCCTGGCCTTATTTTCTATTCCTAGTGTGTAGTTTAACAAACAATGTTTTTATTCCTTGTTATTTGATTTGAAGCCAAAATTCTGACGTGGCATCAGTTTTGTTGCCAGATAATGCATTAAACCTTACTAAGGGGTAAACATAATGATCTTCATTAAACCCTTTAAATGAACCCACCTCCTGCTTCTTCAGGTTGAGGAAAGCATTGACAGGGAACATTGTAGAAGTGTCTTGGAGTTATTTTCTTCTTGTAACAGGGGGAGGGAAAGATGAGTGGCAGCTTTTAGGGGGCAAAAGAAAGTTAGGTAAACATAAAAGGTTTTGTAAGATTTCCTTTCCTAATGGCAAAGTTTTAGAGCAATAAATCACAATTCAGTCAATACCATTAGTTTTGGGGCATTATATACCCTCATTAAAGTACATAAACAATTATATTTATTGAAGGTAATGTACTGTGTAGTGCATTATAACGACACTCATTAACATATGTAATCATCTTTCGAATGGGCTTTACTACAATGTAAACTGATAATGGCATGATTACACACTGGGTTATTAACTTTTCAGTCTTAAGATAATGAAAGGTGATGCAAGAAACCACAAGCACATATGCATGCCCGTCATTTGTGAGGTACACTTTTCCATGCCACATTCAAAGCGCAGGTACCCACGCTCAGGAGCCACCCCTTTTTTGCTTTATTGTCTTAGTAGATCACTAAATTCAATGGAGAGCTTTGAAGATGGGAGGAGAGTGTGGCAGGAGCTACCTCAGATCCAATTAGGAAGATCATTCTGGCGGTGACCCTGTTTCTGGCTTATACTGTGGCTTGTACTGTTCATGCTCTGGTTTCACTATGTTTCTATACTGAAGTCTGACAATATCACATGCTAGAAAAATGGGAACTTCCAACAAAATTTTCTCTTGAAAATTTCACTTCAGAGGTTTTTGCCTAATGACTGGAAAAACCCATATTAAGGGACCTTGTACAAAACTGAGGAGGTCATGAAAGATGAAGGAAGAGTAAGGAACCATTCTAGATTACAGAGACTGAAGAGCCGTGACAGGGAATGGCTGGATCCTGTACCAGAATTTTTTTGACTCTTTTGCTGTAAAATATTTTGACTAGGACAAATGGAGAAACTTGATTATGTCTGCAGAATAGATAATAGTATTTATTAATGCCAATTTCTAGATTTTGACATTTTTTATGATTATATAAAAGATGTCCTTGCTTTTGGTGCACATAAAAGTTATGTCTCCAATTTACTCTCAACGGAATGAAAAAAAAACTATGTATATACTTAATGATGATTTTAGTAAAAATAAGGGGAGATTAATAATGCAAATATGGTAAAAAGTTAGATAATTTGGTGGAAGCCTATTCAAATTCTCTGCACCAGTCTTAAAACATTCTCTGAATCTGAGATAATTTCAGATTTATAGAAAAGAGAGACATTTCAAACTTAAGTTTTGACCATAAAAAGGCCGGGGCTTTAATTAACTGGGTCTGTTGACTGGTGTGATCAGCAACAAATCAGAATAATGACCAGGAACTCAGTACCCTTTTGTGTCCTTTATCTGCTCTGCCAGTGACAGTCCCAGATTTGAGAAGACAGCTCTTAATTCCTCCCAGCTGATATCTATTTCCTATATTTTAGAGTCAGGAATGACAAAAGGACTTTGATATGGGAGGTGAAAGACCTTGTACTCTAATCACCTGGATGAACCCGTGATAGCAGCAGCCACTGAAACGTCCCCCTTAGTGGTGCTTCACAACCAGGTTTGAGTAAGCTTGACAACCATTCTCAGAATGATTGACTTACATCTCTGCATGAACCCTGAGGAAAGTACTCCTGACTGTTTTCCTCCTAAACAAACTAGCACATTCTCAGTCTTAGTGGCACCCAAACTTTAATTAATGAATCATCTAGAATAGGCACAAGTTTACCAACCAGACTTGGGATAGGGAGAATGAGACAAATAAAGCAGGATTAAGTTAGCTGCACAGACCATGTAGGAAGAACAAAGATAAGACTAATCTTAGAAATTTCTGGCATTAGTTATCTTATTGTCCCTTTAGATCACAGAACCCTATGGAAGCAGTAATATTAATGTATTTTAAATTTTGCTTTAGAATATATTTTCTTTTGCTAATTTGCACAGAATTTCACAGAAATTGAGAACTATAGCTGAGAGCTACCCATTTCAAAGTACAGTTATAAAAAGCAGAATTGACTGTTCTGAGGAACAGCAAAACAAAATTAATCAATAACTCTCTATGAGTAAGAGGAAATGCATACTACATATGCATTTCTATAGAGATAACTAGACTTGAAGACGACATATACTGGGTTAATGTTTTTATTAAATCATATTAGTGTTGGCACAATCATCTTTTTTCATTACAAACACTGAGCACTTTTATTTGCTACAGGGTATACCTTTAAGAAATTCCTAGTTGACTGACAGCTGCCTGTCAATTTCTGACTCTGGAGAGATCCAGGAATTCAGCTTGCAAAGCTCGAGGGAATTCTTGGGAGCTCCAAGATGGTTAATGGCTGTCCATTAGCGTGAGGCCCAGCGGAGCCCTAGAATCTGTTAAGTGGGAAGTTCTTGCTGTAGAAGGTCATATAATTCCCTATTGCCATCTGAGAGAACTGGGAAAATTCAACTTGAAGCAAAGACTGGGGTGCTATAAGTTTATGTACTGAGGGAAATCATTTCATGCAGTTTGGTATTACCGTACACCATGTTTTATTTATACTCTATACTGGATGAGAAATTGAATACTATGCTCTTTTCTGGCAATGGAAACTTGCCTTATTTTCCTGAACTGGGCACGGCATCAATACAGCAGCTTGCAGCCTTTTTGACTATGTATTATAGAGTGGCTTCTGTGCATTATATATTAAATCCGATATGCACTGTGAGTTTATATGCCACACACACTACATTTTTCTATATTACGTCCTGCAATCTATCATATTAAGTGAAAGGGGTGATGGAGTGGGCCTCAGGTAATGTAAAGAAGATTGCTAACAGCTTGCATGCTGCGTTGAGAGTAGGTAAGTATTTCTGCAGTGTGCTGTGTGGATATACACCGAGCAAGCACATAGCAAACTGACCATGTAGAGTTCAACATCCCTGGCAATGGAATTAACCACCTGTATACTACCAAAATTACCTATCAGCTTCAAACAACATGCCTGCGCCATTAACAAAGCCCAGCAAAGTTTCATGTGAGCCAAACAGTTCTTCCCAGAAGTGGGAATAAAAACGAGGTCTGGTCCATTAAAGGAAAAGCAGGCCCCACCTAAAACAGTCAAACCAGGCTAACCAGGGACCGCCGCACAGGAAACCTGCACAAGCATTCAGCAATCACAGCCTCTGAGCTGCCTCATATTCTCCAGTCTAGTATGTGAAAGAAGCTGGAGGTCCCATTTTTAAACATCACATAGAAAAGAATACAAGTCCATTATTGATGATTGAAGAAAAAAGGTTAACTATCTTTTTTGAAATAAAATGCATTTTCTCATGACATCCATTCATATATCAGAATCCCTAAGTCTGGGAATACTCAGAACTGTGTTACCTTCCTCCTCAACTGCCTCATCGTGTCCCTTGTGGAACTTTCTAGAATAGGGAAGTACTTATAAACTAGGCCTCTGTCTTTTTAGTGCAATTTTTATGGCTTTTAAGGAATTCTGATGGAAGTTTTTTGGGTTTTTTTTTTCTGTGAAAATGACTTGGTTCTTCTCACCTATTGATTTAAGATAAATGCTCTCTCGTTACGTGGGGCCTAGGTATTGTGACTCCCCATCAAGCCTTTGACCCGGTGTTCAGCTACTGTGAGATCCCCTGGTCCTTGCTCCCTGAGATCCTATAGCTACTTTAATTTGTAGCTACTAATCTTGGGTTTACCCTTAAAAATAAAATAAAGAACCACACCATTAGACAGAGGACAGCCCTACCTCTTCAGTGTCAGCATAGAATCTTTTTCTAAGAGCAGTGAAAGTGATCACAAGGATGAAGAACCTTTTCTATCAATATTAGTGAAAAGAATCATCATTTAAGGTGCCATATAAGCACTCATTCATTCTATTCATCTAACACTGATAAACTTCATGTGGTGAGGGGATTGTAGCTTTTGTGGAAAGAGACACTTGGCCTCGAGCATCAGGCTTTACAATACATCTCTGGTGCAATATTATCAGGTGACACCAATTCATCCCAGAGTATTTTACAGCTTAACAGAAGGTTTTGATTTCCTGGCGGAGTCTTAATTGATTCTGAATTCTTTCCCATTCAACCTTCCTCAAGATGATAGTTATAAGACTTAATACAGGAAATATTAAGTTTAGACAAAAAAAAACCCAGAAGGGATACTTTTGTGGACTGTCAAAGATATGTTTCACTATCGAGTGGAAGGGCTATGTCCGCTGAGGAACCTGGGTTTAGGCTACAGGCCGCCTGATGCATTTCTCCAGCAGCTCTGAGAGGGCGGCTTGAACATCCTCTAGGATCATAATCTCAGCTGCGAGGTGATGTACAGGGTGACAATGACGAGCCAAGGAAAACCAGCAAGAGTTACATCCTGATTTCTTCCACCAAAGGGAAGAGGGCCAAATTTTGAAAATCCAAGAATACAGAGGATCAGGGAAATACAGCACAGGGAAAACAGCTCTATCATAACACACCCCTGGCTGTCTATGGAAGACCTTGGAACCTGCTTTGACACTGAATTTGTACCACATTTCTTTCCTGCTATAGCTAGATGTCTATGGCAAACCTTTCCTCATAACCTTAGAAGGACCAAGTCTAATCAGGGAAACTAGAAGGATGTGATAGTCACAAAATAGCATCAGTGATGGGAAATATTTTCTTTCATATATGAGGAGAACCAGGTGATAGTCCTTGGGTGACTCAGAGTATCCAGGGCATCATGAGGTGCCTCTTTCTGGACTATAAAGATATCACGTACCCTGCCTCCTTTCTTGGAGCAGCGCATCTGCTCTGCTCCTCACAATGCAAGAGCATAGGTGGAAAGGTGGGTCCTCCCATCACCTGGAGGAAAAAATTACCTTTATTGAACATGCATTTATTTTTTCATTTATTAATAGGAAATGTTTCCTGCATACCTACTATGTGCCCAACACTCAAACGTATATCCAGAAAAGGTGGATGGAGAGGCCCTTCCTCCCACTCCTGGAGTGATGAAGTTATGCCACAAGGCCATCGTACCTCAGCCAAGCATCCCCCAGTGGAGACGATCTTCCAATCACTCTTGGGAAACCAAAACGCAGGGTTTGCTTCATTTTCATTTTTATTCCCCAAATTACATACATACGCAAAGTTTCCCCATATGTCACCTTATACCAATTTTTATATATTTTTTTAATGTGCATAATCATTCTGCAATTGTCAGAAGCTCCTGGATAAGCCCAAGAGTTCAGTATGAAAGGTGCTATTAGGTTGAGAAAAACACCATGGCCACCACAGATGGCTCATTTTCACAATAGACCTGAGGTTTAAAAAAAAAAAAAAAAACCCAACTAGTTGTTTTGCCTGCAGCATAAACAAGGAATATTCTCCTTGAGCTAGTGGAACTGGCTTTGCAGAGATGAGGCTCCAATCTGTCTTGCTAAATTCTAACATTAAAAATAATCACAACTCTTGTACATATACAAATGCTCACGTGACAAAGGGGCAAGATAGAGGTAATTGAACTCCAAGTTTGACTTTAGAACACTATCATGGTGGTGTCAGCAAAGCTTTCAAAATATTAGGTTTTTTAATTATAAAAGTAGCATATGCTCATTCCTGAGAATTAGGAACATAAAGAGAAATTCACCCATAATTTCACCCTCCACGGATCACGGCAATAACTCTTTCACACAATTCCTTCCTGTCTTTGTTCTGTACATATATCTGTATTCACATACATACATACACACACAGTATATTCTGTGAATATATATAGATATAAAATATACCGAAAACTGAACATTATTTTATATATATACACACACACATATAAATACATACACACTTTTATCTTTCTTATGTTACTTAGTATTATAACAGGAGCAATTTCCAGTTACAAATCATTGGTTACGCTCATGAACATTTTTAATGATGACTTAGTATTCTATTATGCGTGCGTACACACTGTAACTTGTTCAACAGGTCATCTCCTTATAAGAAATCTCAAAAAAAAAAAAATGTTCCCAGTTTCTTTTTCTTCCTGTAGATAATGCTCCATTAGCCTTCCTACATTTAAAACTTTAGTTGTGTCTCTAATTACTTGAATTACTAGCTCAAAAGAGTGTGAACATTTTTAAGACTCATAACACGTATTGCCAAATATCTTGCCCAAAAAAACCAAGTTTGATGAGAATAAGAAATGTCCTAGTTAAATATCAAGGCACACTGCAAGAGCGCTAATTTGGTACAAATAATATAACATCATTTTTCATAATTCTACTCAACTAGAAGTAAACAAAATGGAATTATTTCTGGCTGACAACTGAAAACTACAGTGATCACCCAGATCTGAGACTGACTGCTTTATCCAGTCTCAACCCCTCAAAAATGGCATTAATGTTTTATTTTGCATTTTAATCAGTCTTTCATTTAAAGACACATTCCCACTAAGTACCTCTTAATGTTTTAATTTCCTAAATCCCCTCACTATCAGAAACTTTCACAAAAGAAAACAGTACTATGAGAAGAAAGACTTGAGGGATGCCCTTGTTCATCCTAATGCATTCTGGGCCCACCTAAGGAATTGTCAATACCTTTTAGGAGCTGGTATAATCTCCCAGCTCTCATCCACCAGCCTAAAGTATCCCTCGAGATACAAAGTAATAGGGAGAACATTTTATTGAGTGTGTTTTTTAATACTAGCAGTGCACTGTCACTCACTTCTCCCCCCCCCCCAATTTTGTGACTTAAAACCCACCTTCTATGTAAATACTAGGTATTCCCTCCATGATCAATATTATCTTTATCAAGGATACTAAAGCAGTGCACAGATTGCTACTCAGAGTCCCACGTGGGTTGGCATGGAATGTGGATTTGAACCCACAGTCTTCACATTTCCACCCACAGCCCAGAAAGTTAAGCTCCCCTCCCCCTTCAAGATGATCTACACCCTTTTATGGAAAGTTTGATGGATAGAGACAGCTCAAGCACTAAACTGGAACCTAAAATCAATAAACGTATTAGGACTGGGTGCTCACAAATTGGTAGCCATTTAATTCCCCTGCTATTAATTTTTCCCTTGCAGACATGAGCTGGGTGCAATGTGTGAACCTGTTATACCACTGCTGCAGTTTGACCTTGAAAGTGCCTCATGGGTTGGAGGAGGGACTTGTTCACCTAGTTCCTCAAGCAATTTTCTTAGAGGATAATTATTTCAAAATTAAGAAAACGCTCCTATTTTTTGAATTGGTATTTGCTGATTGAAAGGATGACTTCATAACATTCCACTAAAAACCTTTTGATTATACATATATTCATAAATATTGAGATAATAAGACAAAACTCTTTATGCCTATCACTCATTTTTAAATTTTTTCTTTTTGCTTATACCTTTCAGCTTTAAGGGTCTTGGTTAATTTTCTGGAAACAAAGGGCCCCTTGTGAAATTCAAAATATGAGCATTCATCATGGAATTCTCCCCATATCAGTGTGTTATACAATTATCCAATCAATTTACTAAACTAAAACACCTTCTATTTCTTGGGTTTCCTGACATCCAATCCTTTGCCAGTCCTGTTGGCTTTAGCTCCAAAGTATATCTCAGGTCTGTCCACTTCTCTTTATTGCCACAGCTTCTTCCTTAATGTAAACCCATATTGTATTTCCTGCCCCAATTACTGCAGTATGATGTTATCCCAACTTCTACTCTTTAGAAGTTACACCATATCCACCATGAAGCAATTCAAACAACCATGCCATTCTCCTGCTTATTACCCTCCAGTGTGGGAGG
>PVIJ01022620.1:0-15753 GCA_004024925.1 Scalopus aquaticus
CGCACAAAATGGAATAGAAAAGAACACAAGGGACCACGGAGATGGATCACGGGTGAATTGGTGGTGGGCTACCCAAGGGGAATACAAAATGTAAAAGACATAAATAACAATAAAAATATATATTAAAAAAAAAAAACTCCAGCATAATACAATACCCCCAAATAAATCTTACTATAGCACTCAACTACCCATGCCAGAATGTATAATACCCTAAAGAATAGGAAATCTACAATTTAGCATTTTAACATGTTCTATTATTCTTTCACTTCTCATTTCTATTGAACAATTTCAAAAGCCTACTGCCTTTCCTTTGCTTTTATTGTTTGCTAAAATATCAGAGATTATTCTAATATATTTAACAAGTTGTATAAAGGCTCTCATAATTTCTAGATCAAACATTTTGAAGAGTACATAATGAAGAGATAAATTACTATAATGCCACGAATTCAGGAATCCATAAAGTTCCTGAGATCAAGTCTTTAGTTTTTAAAGGAGTCCTTGCATTGTGCAGATATCATCCCAAGTGAATTAAATACAACATCCCTTCCCACAATTGTCAGATCACTTAATTCAAAGATGTCTTACTAGTTTAAAAAAAAAAAAAGCAACAAGAGTTTTGTTAGAAAAATTAACTTTCTAACAAATTTCTGATTACTAGCTTGGGTAAAGCCTTGTCAGCTAACATGATTTATTTCTCTGCAATAAAGTTATCATCAAAGGATGGAAAATCTGTACTAAAAATAAATATTTTAAAGACAAAAGCTTCCTAACTTCTGTTATTATAATTATCATCAAAATTATGTCATTTGCATTAAGTTACATAAAAAGAAATCTTGCTTTACAGGCTATGATTCCTACTTCTTTCAACTCCATTCTTCTAAAAGTTTAAAAATAGCTTAACTTAAAAACAACAGATCAATGGAAATAGCATACTTATCAGATTTCCTTTTGCATCCCTTAGAGGAGCACCACCTCCACCTTTCCCCCAGGGGTTATAACTTCTCATTTCAGCTTCTAATTTAGCTTCATATTCTTCTTTTTCTTCCCGTTCTTTCTTTCTTCTTTCTTCTCTTTCCCGAATCTTGACAACATGAGAAACATCTGTAAGTGCTGACTAATGTTCCAAAACAAAAAGTTTTTATGTCAGATTTTATTTTTTCTTATGAGAGAGAAAACGGAAGGCTTTGTCCAGTAAGCTTTAATATTAAGTTTTAAACAAAAAGACGTGTAAGAATCAATTTTAAAACAATTTGTGAATAGAACATATAAATGTTGATCACTTAAATCATGCCACTGTTGTTCTTTTCAGGCATTCATGTCCTTTGGACTAACAAAACTCTTCCTCCTCCGCCCCTCCCCCAACAGGTTCTAAATCATCCATTCCCTCCTGAGCCTCATCAGCTCCACAGACACAAGTAAGATAACCCTACTTTCCTTTTTCATCTGTCCTTTCATTTGATCTGTCCATTTACAAACTACTCTTTCACCTCACCAGACCTACTCTACCTGAACCAACTCCACCTGGACCAACTCCATCCCCAGAATTCAGAGATTAAAGGTGTCTCTTCCTCAGGGAGGAGTGCTGCTACTATATAAATGAATCAGGACTGGTGAAACAAAATGTAAGAAAACTGGAAGAACTAGCCAATGATCTATGAGTCCAGAGACAAAAAGATGACTCTTATGTCTGGCAGTGGGTAATGTCCCCACTCATGGCCTAGCTCACCCCCCTCCTGGGACCCTTGATACTAATCGCTTTGTTTTTTGCCTTTGCACCCTGTTTCTTCCACTTTCTTTCCAGCTGCATCCAGACGATAACCTGAACTACTTTCAACCAGCTCTTCCTACGCCCATGCCAACCGCAGCTGAGTCTGGACATGCCCACGCAATCCCACTACGACCCGTCTCAGCAGGAAGGAGCTAGACTAGACGACAAACGTCGCCCCTATCCCTATGATCAAAAGGTGGGCATGTTAGGCTCAACCCGCCCCTCCCCAACAATAAGGGCACTGTGAAGAATCTTTTATCTTACATTCCCCTCTGCTTCGTTGCCTCTTCTATCACTCGACCTTAC
The DNA here is from genome assembly GCA_004024925.1 of Scalopus aquaticus. Classification (NCBI taxonomy): domain Eukaryota; kingdom Metazoa; phylum Chordata; class Mammalia; order Eulipotyphla; family Talpidae; genus Scalopus; species Scalopus aquaticus. Next base: position 2,075 of record PVIJ01022620.1, read on the forward strand.
AAAAGGTTCAAAGATCCTTCAGGAAATGCTGGCTACTTTGAGTATAACTTTAAAAAAACATATAAAAACAATTACATTCTAATCATAAACCAGAACCATGGGGTTGTCCTCTAAAAATATATGGATAATAGACTACCTACATTTTGGCAAGTTACTTTTAAGTACCACTCCAGCAAAGCCAAGGAAGTTATATACATAAAGTACACTTCAAGACTTAGGAAATTTTGTCAGTAGTGTTTTTAATATACTAATACAAAATGATAGATACATTCAGTCCTTTATTTGTAAAATCGAAACAAACGAAATTGAAATGTACGAAAATCGAACATACGAAAAATAATGTTGGTTATTTCATAATATTTTTAAATCCATTTTTCAAGGAGGCTGCCCAGATAAAATCTGAACAACAGGAGCTTTAGAAGAAATCCAAGTAGAACTTTATCAGAAAGCACCCAGGTAGATATATATCTACCGAAAGTTCTAGAATTGTCTCAGAGATATGGGTAATACCTCCAATAAAAAACTATGTCTAATCAATTACTATTAAGTAAACTCTGTTTATATGTTATAAACTGCAACAGAACTCACTATGCTCTTCCCCAGGAGTATTTTACCTCTGATATTCATAGACTATTACTCTCCTGTATTACAATACTCAAATTCATCTTTAGACCTTGTGTCTTTCTCATTTTCTGGATCAAGTCCTATCATTGAACCCAGAACTGCCTCTTGGATGCTTTTCCCATCGTCTCATCTGGTTCAGTGATTGACTCATTGCTTCCTGGCTGGACTACTTCGATCATTTATAAAAAGGTTTCTTTGTCACATCTCTTTTCCAATCATCCTCACTATAATAAGGTATCTTCCTAAAAACGCTACAATCAGATTATCTTCCTAAAAGCTAAATCTGCTCATATCAACTATTCCTTTTACTTTCTGATTTAAAATTACCTCCCTTCGATTATCCATAACACGATAAAAGTGAAAATCTCTTATTAGCTAGTCCTTCACAATCCAGCACATTCTAATACTCCAGTCCCTTTCCCCACACTAATTCTACTCCCTGAATATATATATGGAATTTCATATCTATCCAGTGTACAACATGCAACTCAAACACTAACCAAGCAAAATCTTTCTAACTGCTCAAGCAATTATACGCTCTATAGTATACTTCTAACAGCATTCCAGTTCAAAGGTTATCATATTGAATTATAAATAATCAAATTTTTTTCTCTACTGGCATACTCTGAGTTTTAAGGGACCACTGCACAGACTTAAGATGTTCAACTTTAGATGAATGAACAAATAAGTGAATGAACGAATGAATGAATACCTGCTGCTGCAAAGCTTCTTGATAAGACTGAAGTGTCTGTTTTGAAGGCTTTGGTTTATCTTCAAAAAATAATCCTGAATTTATTGCTTGATCATTTGTACTTTTCAGTTCGTTCTGTCCAACTATATTCCTAATCAAATACACAATAATTTGAAAACATTTATAACCAAGCAAGAAGAAAATGCAACACTAATTTGAAATAGCATGGCATGTAAGTAAACTTTAAAACAGAGAAAGAGACTCCACCACCAACAAAGCAGAACAGAGAGGTTTGGATCATTCTCTCCTTTAAAAAGGAAAACCAGAATAAATTCAAAGAAAGAGTTAAAGGTTCATCAATGAAAACAGGACTTTCCTAGAGTTTTATACTGAATTTGGTGGCTTGCTGTGGAGATCATGAGTGAAGAGATGAAAAAGTTAGCCACCAGAACATCAGAACAGGCTAGCGGCAGTCACCAGTCCCACCAGGCATGGCAAATATTATCAGAGGAACTTTTCAGAGAGGGTGTGGCAAAGACAGAGATACACACAAGAGTGGTCACTGGGAGTTCAGTAGCTACTGGTTCAGTTGCAGGGAGTTGGGAAGCCAGAACACAAGATGGAAAGGCAGAAGAAGAAAAACAGACATCTGGAGACATATATAAAGGACAGAGAAGTCCTAACAGACAAAGCTATTTTGAATAACAATTTTAATATGATAAATGAGGCAGTGTAAGAACAGTTATCACTAACAGACCAACCCTACAAGAAATAATAAAAAGAGTTCTTCAAAAAAAAGAAGAAGAAAAGGGGGAAAAAACACACATTAAACCTTGAGCACTGTAACAATAGAAATACAAAGTCAGAAAACTAATCAAGAATAATAAGAAATAACAACAAAACGCTAACAGGGAGGAAGAAAAGATTAGAACCTGCCTAGTTAAATGGAGATTATTCAATATCAGCTCATAAAACACTTTTTTAAACTTAGAAAGTTCAATATAACCTTCCTGGTAACCAAAAAGCAAAAATTTAGAATTGAGACATATAGAAGAAATGAAGAAACTACTAGAACCACCAGGGAAAGTCATCCAAATGAAAAAGTAGAGAGAAACAAAAGGAAAAAGATACAACAAATGACAAAACAATTAAAAAATAGGATGACAATAAATAGGCTTCCTATATCAATTATCACCCTAAATGTGAATAGTCTAAACTCAGCAATTAAAGGCAGAGATTGACAAACTGGGTCAAAGAAGATCAGCCATCTACACTTTGCTTACAAGACACTCATTTGAAACGTAAAAAGAAACACAAACTTAGAGTGAAAGGCTGAAACAAGCTACTCCAAAAGCCAGTGATACAGAAAGAAAACAAGTAACTGCCAATTCTTAGATACAGTAGACTTTCAGACCAAAATAAAAGATAATCAGGGACAAAGATGAACACTACATAATGATCAAGGGAACACATTATCAAGAACATATAACTGTCACAAATATTTATGTACTGAACACAGACACAAAATTAGATAAAACAACTAATAGCAAACCTCGAGCAACATATTAACAACATCATATTAATTGTCTAGAATAATGAAAGAATTGGGCAAAATTCCAGGATATAAGATCAATATATGAGGTTCAATTATACTTCCATCTACAGTCAGCAAATAATATGAAAATGAAATTCTATTCACACCAAAAAGATACTTTTAAATTTAACAGAAGCTAACCAATCTGAAAATTACAAAAAAAATGGTGAAAAAATTTAAATTTAAATAAACTGAAAGGCATTCTATTTTCATGGATGGGGGACTCAATATTGTTGAGATTTTTTAATAATTCATAAAGAAACAGAAAATCTGAATAGATCCATAAAGAGTAAGGAGATTGAATCAGTAATCAAGAATCTCCTAACAGGGCCACCCTGGTGGTACAACGGGTTAAGTCGCAGTACTATGAAGCTATCCAGAGCCACTGCAGCACAAGTTCCATACCTGGCCAGGGAGCTTCCCACATGGTGCAGCAGACCTCTCCTGCCTCGCCTGCTGCTCCCCTAGGCAGTGTATTTCAGTTGATCTGCCTGTTCTGCTCCCCACTCTGTCTTTGGTGAATCCTCTCATCCCCCACACCTCTGGCCTATACTCCAGTTCTTCCACTACAAATCAATCAATCAATCTATCTTTTAAAAAAATAAATAAAACACTAAAGTTGATACTTCCTAGGTGAATTCTTCCAAACATTTAAAGAATTAACATCAATCCTGCTCCAACTTTTAAAAAAATGTGAAGAGGAGAGAAAACACCCAAATACATTCTGGGAGGCCTGCTATTAAAGCTAGCCAAAAAACACTTTAAGAAAACCAAAACAATATCCTTTATAACCAGTGATGCAAAAATCCTCAACAAAATACTAGCAAATCAAATTCAGAAACATATTAAAAGAATTAAACAGAGGACTATCTCGATTGATGCAGAACAGGCATTTGACAAAATTCAACCACTCAAATTTTCACTATAAAAGCACTCAACAAACTAGTAATAGAACAAAACTACCGCAACATAATAAAAGTCATATATGAACATCATACTCAATGGTAAAAGACTGCAAGTTTTTTTTCCTAAGATCAGGAACAAAGCAATAAATTGGTTAATAAATTGCTGATATGAAAAAAAATGGTACAGTATTGGTGAAAACAATTAGGTAATTTCTTATAAAACTAAACTTGCAACTACCACACAACCCAACAATTATACTCCTGGACAATAACCCTAAAGAAATGATAACTATATTCACACAAAAACCTGTACATAAATGCTTATAGCAGCTAAATTCATAATAATCTGTATGTCCATTGACAAGTCAGTGATTAAAAAAAACTTTGGTACTATGGAATGTCACACAGCAATAAAAATGAACAAACTATTTATACATACAACAATCTAGATGAATCTCCAGAGCATTATACTGAGTTTAAAAAGACAACCTCAATACTATTCAGCAATCAAAAAAGATAAACACATGCAATTCACAGCAACGTGGATGGAGCTAGAAAGGATCATGCTCAGTGAAATAAGCCAAAAGGAAAAAGAAAAGTATCAAATGGTTTCACTTATAGCAGGAATATAGGGGAACCAAATAAAAGAAAGACATACAGCGAGAGAGGGGGAGGATAAGGGCTCAAAATAGGGGAGAAAAGAGCAAAATGGACTATGGTGATGGTTCACAGGTGAATTGGTGGTGGGATACCTATGGGGAATACACAATAATATAAAAGACATAAATAATAATAACAATAATTTTTTTAAAAAAAATAAAAAGACAATCTCAAGAGGTTACACAGTATACGATTCCATTTATACAACAATTTATACAACAAGAATTCACCACAGTATACGATTCCATTTATACAACACAGTATACGATTCCATTTATACGATTCCATTTATACAACAACAATTCCATTTATAGGGGAGAAAAGAGCAAAATGGACTATGGTGATGGTTCACAGGTGAATTGGTGGTGGGATACCTATGGGGAATACACAATAATATAAAAGACATAAATAACAATAATTTTTTTAAAAAAAATAAAAAGACAATCTCAAGAGGTTACACAGTATACGATTCCATTTATACAACATTCTCAAAATGATAAATAAAAATGGAGAACAGATTAGCTATTGCCAGTGGCTAAGGAAGGAGTCTGGGTGGGACTGAACATATGTCTATGAAAGGGTACCAGGAGCAAACTTTGTGATGATGGAAGTATTTTGTAATCATGACTGTATCCAATGTTATAGGCCTGGGGTCATTGTACTATAGTTCTGTATGATATCAGCACTAGGAGAAACCAGGTAAAGGTTACATGAGATCCTTTTTTGTATTATTACTTACAGTTCTGTGGGAATACACATTATCTTAAAATGAAAAGCTAAATTTTTTTAAATGATGCTAATAAAGCACATTTATTGACATGGAAAAAATAACTATGGTATACCATTAAGTTTATTTTTAAAAGCAGGTTATAGACTAATAAATATAATTAAAATCACTTTGCTGTGTATTATGTATATGTTTTTGTGAGTGTGTGTCTATGTGTGTGTGCATATACTTACAAAAACTTTTTGAATGTGTATCTAGATATGTATATCTTTAGATGAATTAGATTTTGGGTGATTTCAATTTTTGGCATGTTTGTATTCTTATTTATCAATAATATCTATGCATGACTTTTCTAGTGAGAAAAAGTGAGGTTATTCTAGTTCTTTTGAATGTGTTCTCCATGGCTTAAAAGTAAAATTTTGAACACACTGGTCATGCAGTAATTTATAAATTAAATTAAGTTAAATCTGCTTTCCAGAAAAAAATGAGTTAATAGTTTCTACAAGGAACAAATTAATCTTGAAAGCAATTATTATTTTAATTGACAACTTACACAGTGGGATGTGCTGGTTGATGAGTGACAGGAGCACTAACATAAGCTGCAGGCTGTACTCCCATCATTCCTGAACCATCTTAAAAGGAAAAAAATTATTTCAGAGACTCCATTTAACAACAGTTATAAATGTAAAAGTAACAAACTGAAAATACTACCTAAACAAAAGTATCAATTATTTGCTTCTAGAATAGTTAGTAAAAAACAACACAAGAAAACAGAAAATAACTACTTCTTAAATCTAGATAAAAAGGAAATATGAAATAACTCAGCTTTAAAATAGGATATTTATTAAATACCCTAAACAGGGTAGGTACTAAATAATACCCTATTTAAAACAGGGCATTATTATTACATAACCAGTATATAATAATTAAAGTTATACTTTTCAACTTACATATCTTTGCTTGCACAATAAACAATTTTCCTGACTGAACCACTAGAAAAGAAATGTTTATAGATAACTTACAATAAGCAAGACTAGGATCCAAAGTATTCCTGGCCCCATAAAAATAGTATGCATCATCATAAGGAGTCCGATAGTTAGCCAAAGGTGGTAGTAGTGGAGGTGGAGGCAGAGGTGCAATCCTGTATCAAAAGAAATTGCAAAATTTTCCTCATATTTCACTAAAAATGTTTAAAAATCAAGATGCTATTCTTTTGCAAAAAAACATTACTGAAAGTCTAGCTGTTGCTGTAGAAAAAGCCACCATTGTTGTCCCAATCTTTCATTAAAATTACCTGAAACCAAGTAATTTAAAATTTTAGAATTTAAAGCGGAACACGTAAGACAAAACTTTGATTAACATTCAGTCAATATCTGCTGTCCACTACATGCCAGTGTTAAACAAACATGGTCATTGTCTGACTGGAAAATGCAGAAATAAACAATTATAGCAAAGTATAGCAAACAAGTAAGTAGATGAAGGACACTATAGAAATAGGGGTATTCAAATCACACAGGAAAGAGGAGAAAAGCATAAGGAAGACCCTCAAAAAGGCAATGCTTGAGTCATCCTGCTAGAGTGACCTAATCACAGAGAAGGGATAGCGCAAGAAGAAAAGTTACAAAATAAGATTACAGATCTTTCGAAGGGGGAAAGAATTTATTTTTTATAATCTTGAAAATGAACTGTTCTTTTTTTTTTAAGATTTATTTTATTTACTTATGCATAGAAGAACTGGGGTGTAAGCCAGAGGTCGAGGGGGGTGAGAGGATTCACCAGAGACAGAGCGGGAAGCAGAACAGACAGATTTACCTAAATGCACTGTTAAGGAGAGCAGTGGGTGAGAAAGGAGATGTCTGCTCTGCCATATGTGGGTTAGCTCCCTGGCCAGAGATCAAACTCAGGCCACAGTGGTGAGAGCGCTGAGATTTAACTCCTAGACCACCAGGGAGGCCCAATGAACTGTTCTTCCAGCGGAAATCATAATGTGATACAGAATCTACTTAAATTTCAACAGTGGAAATCCAGACACAATTTTAAGTATTTTATAAAGTTGTGTTTTATAAAATATCTACTTCATGTTATTTCATGGACTAGGAAATATCTCTGTATTTCTCCCAATACAGTATTTTCTGATAGTGAAAATGGGAAAAGTAAATACTTCTTTAGATGAACCTAGAGAAAGGAGGCATCCTAGAATGTTTTCACTTTTGAGTGTATCTTAACAGGCTTCCCTAATCTATTTAAAAATAAATCTGAAAAGCTAACGTATTAAAATTCTCTTCAGTAGTGAATTATTTTTCACATTTAGTCATTCAATGTGTCTAACCTTACTCCAAAGATACATCAACAAAGCAGTTTAAATAATACTAAGCAGTTTAAATAATACTATGAAAGGGAACCGTCAACATCATTAAATCTTATATTTTTAGAGACTTACATAAAATTTAATCCACACAACAACCCTGTAATTGTAGATAAGAAAAAAATTACTATTTCACTTTACAAATGATAAAACTAAAGTAAAATAAAGGTGTGGTTTGCCCAAGATCCAGTCAGTGAAGTCAGTCATTGACCCCTAAATTAGTGCTGAAACCATCATAGGATGCTCTGTAATTCTAATCCCTCTCTATCTTTTAGGTCAGGAAGTCATTTGATAAAACAAACAAAACATCTGATAAAGTAAACACAGTTCAAAAAAGTTGATAAAAGTAAAAGACCAAGTCCCACTGAAAGAAGAAAGTCTTGCCCAGAAAATAACAATGTTAAAAAAAGAAAAGCAGATGATTACACATTCCTATAATAATCTCAAATTCCACTAAGAGAAGAAAGTATAGCCCAGAAAATAACAATGTTAATAAAAGGATTTTCTTTATGTAGATAGTCTAGTATAGTATGATGTCTTTTACCTCCAGAAATTCAAACTTTACCATAATATCTAACTTACAGGTTTTGTAATTTTGACATGTCTTTGACAGTATTTGAGTTGTATAGCCCCTAAGTAATCACACAGAAAAAGTTGAAGGAAAAAGCTAAAATAAAGTCATATATGTATATATAGATAGATAAAAGAATCACATTAGAAATTTTCTGTACATAAACTGAAGGAAGAATTCAATGTTTGCCAAGTGGAAATTACAAAATTGAATAAAAATATATATATATATATAGGTTTTATATGTTAAAAGATATTAAAAACAGACAATCCAAAATATGATCTAAACTAAGTAATAGAATGTGCTTAATTATTAATTCTAAAATACTAAAGAATCTTTAAATTCTCAAAGAATGTCATAGGATTCCCCTTGCTTCTTCATAACAAGGAAAAGAAAAGCAATGAAAGTAAGTTTTAAGAGAAATTACTTATAAAAGTCGTAATTCTATAAAATCTCTGAAGGATAATGTTATCTGTTTCAGCAAATCCCTCTAAACATAAAATATAATGATACCTTACCTAATTCCCAAACACAAAACATTTTAAACAAGCACCTGGGAGGCACCATTTCACCAAGGGTGCTGCTGAGTCCATTGTGCAAATCTTCATTTTGAGATGGGATGGAGTGAACTGATGGGATAGGTGGGACAGATGGGGCAGATAAAGGAGGGAGAGGTGTCTGGAAAGCTACTCTGGGTCTTTCAGGTGGAATCGTCTCTTCAAAGTGTCTTGGTGCCACACTAAACTGCTTTAGTCTATTAGGCTAAAATAAAGAAAAAAAATCTGTTTGTTACATATAATCATATATTTAAAGGAGGAAGGGAACTCAAAAGACCCTTTACGTACGACTATTAGCAAGCACTTTAGTCAGAGAATAATAAAATTTTACAGCTAGAGAAGACTTTGAAGATCTAACTCTTATTTCATAAATGGAGTAACTGAGGTTCCCTGAGAAGTCATAAATCACCTATATCACCACTAATTAGTGCTATATTAATACTAAATAGAGAACCTGATTACAACATTATGCTGCTTCTCTCTCCAATTGCCATATCTGGTATCAAACTGTTCTCCAGAACAGAGTCAGCAAAAATTCTATGCAAAGGACCAAACAGGAAATATGTCCGTTCTAGGCCATATGGTTTCTTCACATCTACTGGACCTTAGTCATAATGCTAAAGTAACTGTAATAATATGTGATGGAGGTGTGCTGCAATAAAAATTTTCATTTACAAAAACAGGCAGCGATTGCATTTGCCAATAGGCCAGTTTGCTAACCTCTCCTCCAGAACATCATCTATGACTCCTTTTCTAAGATTTGTACATCAACAGTAAACTCAAAAACTAGTGATCTAACTATTGTTTCTACTATTTTTATTTATTTAGTCCATAAAGCAACTTGACAATTAAAGATAGTTTCATTCAAATATATAAATGGAAGGCTGTTTCCTTAAAACAGCAATTAAAATTCACCATACAAATCCATAGTCATGTACTTTATAAATGTCATCGTATTACATTAAAAAGTTCACAATTAAAAAATTAAGGTTTTGATTGTGAAAACTATTTCACAGGCTTTTATTGACAGGAGAAAATATATTCATATAAATAATCCTTTTCCCACTGTGTTTATATTTGCCAGCAATAAGATATTTCATATTAACCTAAAAGCTCTATTCTCTGAGCAGCAAAAAACAAGATGCTGGTACATATTAAACATTTTTTTAAACTTATAACCCACAGGATATTACTTAGCATAAGTAAATCAAAAGTTGCATAGAAGTTAGATAATCCTAAATTGCTGAATTTTTAAAAATGAACTTTTTAATGAAATTAAAGTTTCCTAATCAAAGATAAAACAAAAACTAGCCTTAGCAAATAAATCCTATATATTCAAATACAGAAAAAGTACATTTTGATAAGAGCATCAAGTTATTACCTCCTTCTTACTTAACTGCAATGATGTGAGTAATTCATTCCACTTACTGAGAATTGCAAAATTAAAGTAAAAATAAGGTTATTGGATCTGTAGTTTTACATTAATGAAAAATTATTAGAATGCTTAAATAGAATTACAATTTTCAGTTTCTTCAGAAATCACTCTAAGAAAAATATATGCAAGAAAAATATTAACATGTATTATAAATTACACTGAGATGTGTTCCCATTAAATAATATACTTGAACAAAGAAGAGCTAATTTAAAACAAACTAAAAAAATGATGCACACATGAAAAAAAAATAAATAGCCCTAAGAAGATAAGCAAATAAAAGATTGGTTAAGTTCCCATGAGAACAGAATTTAATTCTAATTGGTCTATTGTCACATTTTCTCCAGTATCTTCAATCTCCACCTGCTACCACATTTGAAACTTATTTGAATGAAACAGTAAACATTAGAACTGCGAGGAACCCTTACCGATTTCTCGGGGTCTTGTGCTCCAGAAGCTGCAACCCTGAGTTCCAAATCTTTTTCTCTAAGCAAAATGAACATTTCATATGTTAAAAAGTTAAACACTATGAAAATTAATTATTGAATTATTGAAACAAACTTACACAGAGTCTATGCAGTAACATCACTAAAAACAAACCATTACTTTGACAATAAACCCTTTAAAACCTCTAAAAATTAAATTTTCTTACTTGGTGCAAAACAAACTAGTCTTCACATATGTATTTCTAAACCAGTGCTTAGGGTACTTCAAACCTAAGCAATTCACACAGAATAAAATACAGAAGAGTAAAACAAAATCACTATTTTGTGAAGGAAAACAAAAAAATCTTTCATGAGTATTTTTCAGTTAGCAAAAGAATAAACCTTCCAAAACATTTTCTAGTAAGAGCTTTTTTAAAATATTACAAGATCGCCAATATCAGAGTGGATATTAGTTTCCTCTAGAGAAAAAAGGCAAAGTTAAAGGATGATAGGTCTCAAATTCTCTAGAACCAATCAAATTTGAACTATAATTAATATTTTCACAGACATTTCTACAAGATTATAGGGACTAAAATTGAATACAATATAAATATTTGGGATTTATGATTTTTTTCAACCTTTATTGATCTGCCAATCATTTATGTAACTGTATACTTTGGGGAATATATTTTTACCCCTTCACATGCATATATGCTTCAACCGCTCTTCACAAAGCTCCAATGTCAGTGTTCTATCACCTAGTTCTAAAACCCTGTTGCCTTCTCTCCTCTATAACCTCCTTCTCCATCCCCCCCAGAGCCCCCCCCACTGGTAATCACTGTGTTTTTCAGAGTCTAATTATTTTTGTTGTGTTTTTCAAGTTTGGGTTTTTTTGGCTATTTATATTTCACAAATAAATGAACCCAACTGGTAACTTGTTTTTCACCTTCTGACTTATTTTACTGAGCATAATTCCTTCATAATCTACCATTTTATGGAGATGGAAGGGATTATGCTCAGTAAAATAAGTCAAAAGGAAAAAGAAAATTATCAGACAGTTTCACTTATAGGAGGAACACAGGGAAACCATACAAGGGATCAGGAAAAAAAAAAGACAAAACTAGCTGTCAAATTATAAATTAGAGACATACATTAACAGGTTACGGAGCCACACATCAAGAAACAAGAAACAACCCAAAGAAACAATTTAATCTCACATCTCAAAGAACTAGAAAATGAACAACAAAAAAACCCAAAAGACAGCTTAAGAAAGGAAATAATAAAAATCAAAGCAGAAATAAATGAAATGGAAATAAAAAAACCAATCCAGAAGATTAACGAAACCAAAAGCAGGTTCTTTGAAAAAATAAACAAAATAGACAAACCACTAGCCAGGCTTACAAAGAAAAAACGAGAAAAAAACACAAATAAATAGGATCATAAATGAAAAAGAAGAAATCACAATGGACACAGCAAAAATAAAAACAATAATCAGAGATTACTATAAACAGCTATATGGAAACAAATATAACAACCTAGAGGATATGGACAAATTCCTAAAACTATACAATCACCCAAAACTTCTTTGTCAAGAAGATACAGAACACCTAAACAGATCAATCACAAGTAGTGAAATTGAAACATTAATTAAAAACCTCCCCAAAAACAAAAGCTCAGGACCAGATGGTTTCACAAATGAATTCTACCAAACATTCAAAAACAAAATAGTCCCTATATTACACAAACTCTTTCAAAAAATAAAGAAGGAAGGAGTACTACCAAACACATTCTATGAAGCAAATATTACTCTAATACCAAAAACAGACAAAGACAACACAAAAAAGGAAAACTACAGACCAATCTCCCTAATGAATACTGATGCAAAAATATTTAACAAAATCTTGGCCAATAGGATCCAACAATGCATCCATAAGATAATACACCACGACCAAGTGGGATTTATTCCAGGGGCACAAGGATGGTTCAACATCCGAAAATCAATCAATGTAATCCAACACATCAAAAAAAGAAAAATAAAGACCATATGATCATATCAATAGACACTGAGAAAGCATTTGACAAAGTGCAACACCCATTTATGATAAAAGCCCTTGAAATCCTAAGGACAGATGGAACATAACTCAACATAATAAAAGCCATATACGACAAACCAATGGCCAGTATTACACTCAACGGTGAGAAGCTGAGTCCTTTCCCCTAAGATCAGGAACAAGGCAAGGATGTCCACTCTCACCATTACTTTTCAATATAATACTGGAAGTCCTAGTCAGAGCAATTAGACAAGAGAAAGACATTCAAGGGATCCAAAAAGGAAAAGAAGAAATTAAACTGTCTCTATTTGCAGATGATATGATAATATGTATACAAAACCCTAAAAACTCCATAGAAAAACTACTCAAAATAATAGACCAGTTCAGTAAAGTAGCAGGATACAAAATCAATGCACAAAAATCAGTAGCCTTCCTATATGCAAACACCCAATCAGAAGAAGAAGAAATTAAGAAATCCATCCCCTTCAAAATCGAAACCAAAAGATTCAAATATCTGGGAATAAATCTAACAAAAGACATAAAGGACTTACACAAAGAAAACTACAAAACTCTGTTGAAAGAAACAGAAGAAGACACAAGAAGATGGAAAGGCATCCCTTGCTCATGGATTGGAAGGATTAATATTACCAAAATGGCAATCCTACCAAAAGCAATTTACAGATTCAATGCTAGTCCAAAAAATCTCAATGACATTCTTCAAAGAAATAGATCGACTACTGGTGAAATTCATATGGAACCACAAAAAACCTCACATACCTAAAGCCCTACTAACTAAAAGGAAAGAAAACAGAGGAATTTCACGCCCTGATTTCAAACTATACTACAAAGCTATAATAATTAAAACAGCATGGTACTGGAACAAAAACAGACAGAAAGACCAATGGAACCGAATAGAATACCCAGAATTAAAGCCACATATCTATGAACAACTAATCTTCGACAAAGGAGCAAAGAAAATGCAGTGGAACAAGGACAGTCTATTCAATAAATGGTGCTGGGAAAACTGGACAGCCACATGCAAAAAAATGAAGCTAGACTACTACCTCACACCCTGCA
>PVIJ01022621.1:0-15729 GCA_004024925.1 Scalopus aquaticus
TTCCTTTGTTTTTCTTTTTCCTTTTCTGTCTTGGTTCTTTCAGTATCTTTATCTTCCAGAGTGCTTATTCTTTCCTCCATGTGTTTTAATCTACTTTTCTGGCTCTCTACTAATGTTTGCAAATCCTCCATTTCTTTCATTTTCTTCTTTATGGATTCATTCTCGTTTTTCAGTTCTTCATTTATATTCCTCAGTTCTTCATTTATATTCCTCAGTTCTTTCTTCTTCTCATTTAATTCTATTATTTCTTTTATTATGGCAATTCTGAATTCTTTATCTGGTAGGCAGATGTAATCTTCTATGTCCATATTATTGGGTTCTGAAGAAGGGTTTTCTTTCTGTGGTGAATTGTTTTGAGGGTCATTTGTAATTTTTTTTCTTCCTGTTGTTGGCCTTCTGCTTTGCTCTGATCGTTGGGAATGAGTAGTTTACTTTTATACTTGGTAAGGACTCAAAAGAGAAACTGAAGACAAAGTAGATTATCTTCTTGGCAGTTTAGTTTGTCTAGTTTCTGCTCTTATTTCCATTTTTGTCCTTTTACTGCTATCTGGATTAATTAAGTGGTCTAATATTTTAAAGTTTGAATAAGGGGCACCTATTTTACTATGCAAGCATCATGACCATGGAGTGAGGACAGTCTCTTCCAAAAACGATGTCCTGGAGGCGCAAAGGGTTAAGTCTCAGCACTATGAAGCTGTCCACAGCCACTGCAGCCTGAGTTCAATCCCCACCCTGGGAGCTGACCCACGTGGTGCAGCAGACCTCTCCTGTCTCGCCCACTGCTCCCCTCAGCAGTGTATTTCAATCAGTTTGCCTGTTCTGCTCCCCACTCTTTCTCTGGTGAATCCTCTCAGCCCGCCCCCCCCCCACCCCGTCCCTGGCCTACACCCAGCTGTTGTATGCATAAATAAATAAATCTTTAAAAAAATAAAATAAAAAAAGAAATGATGCTGGGAAAGTTGGACAGCTACATGCGGAAGAATGAAATTAAACCACGATCTTGATTACCGTACACAGAAGTTAACTAAAAACAGATTAGAGAATTTGATATAAATCACAAAATACAAAGAAGAAAGCTTAAGGGATATTCTTTGACATTAGCTTTAGAAATGTGTTTGGGGACTTGACTCCAGTGGCAAGGTAAACAAAGCAAAAATGAAAGGGACTACATCAAACCAACAATCTTCTGCATAGCAAAAGAAAGTTGCATTAAGATGACATCTAACTGAATGGGGAAGATATTTGCACATCTTATGCCCAACAAGGGGTTAATATCCAAAATATGGAAGAACTCATAAAATTTAAAACAAAAAATCAACTTGATTTTAAAAATGACCAAGGTATTAGAATAGGCACTTCTCCAAAGAGGACATACAAATGGCTAATAGGGAAATGAAAAGAATTTCACATCTCTTTATTAGGAAAATGCAAATAAAAGCACTAGTAAAATGTCATCTTATACCTGTGAGAATGGCTATTACCCAAAAAACAACAGACAACTATTGGAGAGCATGTGGGGAGAAGGGAACCCTTGTACACTGTTGGCGGAAATGTAAAGTGGCACGGTTATATGGAAAGCAGTGTGATGATTCCTCAAAAAATTGAAATAGGAATTCCATACAATCCAGTTATTCCACTTCTTGGTATCTACCTGAAAAAATAAGAATACTAAGTGGAAGAAATATATGAACCCGAATTTTATTGAAGTTATGATTTATAATTGCCAAGAACTAGAAACCACCTGAGTCTGTTGTCTGAAGAGATAAAGAGGATGTGGTATGTGTATACACAGTGGAATTCTATCCAGATATAAAAATAAGATGAAATCCTGATATTTGCAACAACATGGATAAACCTAAAGGGTATTACCCTTAGTGGAAAAAGTCAAATGTAGAAAGACAAACACTGTAAGATTTCATTCATATGTGGTATATAATTAAATAATTAAATAATTTAAATCCTATATAATTTACATATAAATATATATAATTATAAAATATATAATATAAAATAATAATATAAATATAGTATAAAATATAAAATAAAAAAATATATATAAAATATATATAATTTAAATAATTAAAAAACAACAAACTTGCAGTATAAGACCTTAGTGGTTAATAGAAAGAAGGGTGAAAGAGAGTGGGTCAATCCAGACCAAGAGGACGATTGTACAGTGAAGAGTAGAATTAGATTTTTAGGGATGAAATTAATATAATATTACATTAATTTGTTGATTTTCAGTGATGCACATCTGAAACTTACATGTCATGATATATAGTTCTCAAGATCCCACATAAAATAACAAAACTGAAACAAGAACGCAAGTATTTTGACTCTAGTGGGTTCATTTTACTTTTGTGGCCAGCAACAATATTTTTACCTCTGGTCTTTGTATCTGAGGTCATTTTTCTTTTCTTAATTCTGGGTAATGTTTGGTGCCCATTTAAAATAACAATTAAAAAATCAAATATTTATTAGTCAAAGTATTTGAAGCCATTATTAATTCACAGTTAAATCAGTAGTATTTATAGCCCTTTGCCACATGAGGTCATTATATACTTGAGTCTTTCCTCTGTTAGGGCTGTAGTCCAAGTATTTTGATGGTGAATGGTTAGAAAAAGGTAGGAACTGCTGAAAAGTATTTTGCATTGCCAAACAATAGTTTACCTTACAAATTTAAACAATAAGCACAAAGCAACTTATTCATAAATACTTTATTGAGTGAAATTGTATGTTTCTGTCAGCTGTTACTGAAACATTATGTATACAAAGAAACTAAGTTGATTGTTTTTCCAAGAAGAAAGGTTGAAATAACAAAACCATGATCTAGAAAATGTTTCACTAACAAAGATAGGTGAAACTGATTTTCAGTGACCCATCTTCTGAAACATCACTTTTTAATGGTATTTGGTGTTGCTTCAAAATTTTGGTGGTGATATTGTTGCTTTGGTGATACTGATATTTGTGTGTGCATTTTTAATGTACAAAGGTGAAGCATCTCTAACAGTGCCTTTTGTCCTTGATATTTCTGTCAACTAGGTGGAATCACTTTTTATTAAAAGAGTAAATTTGGAGTCATTCTGTACTAAATTAGTAAATGAGTACTATAGAATAATTTTTGCCTCACTTGACTCAAAACATTACTTTGGTATGTTATTCAGTGTTTAGAATACTAGCTATCAAATCACTGACCATAGTCAATATGGATATGTTACTATTTTGCTGATGGATGATGTGAATTAGTTACTGAATTAAGAAATGAAATAAAGCTGTATAGCATGTGTAATAACTTTTAATAGGCTGGCCTTAGACAATTGAATATTGTACTCTTCAGAATAGTTATTTTGAAAGAATATACATTTATTCCAAAGAGTCTGTCAAACATGATATATATGCATATATATCATGTTTTATACATATATATCATGTTTTTTCACATGACCATAAATCATTTAGTGACAAATCTAGTGAAAAAAATGGATAATAAAGCATGAAGATAATTCTTTTGATCATAAAAGAAACGGTAAAGTATTTAGATCTATTTTCTTTCTCCACTTATGAAATGTATGTGAATGAAATTCATGTTTTTACTCATTCAAATTTTTTTTTAATAATGGGGACTCTAACATACAGCCATTTGGTACTGTGACTTTGAAGGCACTGCTAAGTGTAGATGGTTCTGGTGTATTTAGAAAAAAGAAAAGTCCCTAAACACTGTGTCTTATTATAGCTACACCTGGTATATGTCAACAGTCTGCTATTGTTAAGTAAGAATTTATCTTTAATATTTTTAAAATCACAGAGGCAGCAGTGATTAAGTGTACAGGCTTCTAAGACAGACCCCTGCTTTATGTCTTGGCCCTACCATTTACTAAATGTCTAACTTAAGGTCAGATCATTATAACCTTGAACAAGTAATATTTTTCAATTTATTTATCTACAGTACAACCATAAGTAATAGTATCCACCTATAAAATTGTATCATTTTAGTGTGTAGAATATGTAGAGCACTTAGAACTATGCTCAATAAATGTTAGACTATGATTATTTATTATAGATGGTACTATTCCTTCACAATCTTGGTTATTCAAAATACCTGGAAAATTGTAATTTTGTACAGTTATTAAAAGGAAAGAATAAGGTAGATCTCTATAACTCTATAGTATTTTAAAAGTAGCAATAGTTTTAGTATGATTCTCCCTGTGTGTATATGTGTGGTATGTGTTTATGTAAGTTGTTCATTGTGTTTATACCTGACAAGTGGGACTGGAGTGGTGGTCAAGAGTCTTGGGGGAATGTCTCAGGTAAAAATTAAAAATTAGGTAGTTCCCTAAATATTTAGCTTACTTATTCAGCAAATATTTATTGATCTCTTGCATGCCAGGTTACTGATGACGGAATATCTAGGTAATTAGGAATTATTCTTCCTCTTGAGGAAGTTTGAAGCTATGTAAAGATTTCATCTATTTTTATTTTCTGTATCTCCCAGTTTTGAATGGTGCTGAATGTAAACATTTTGCCACCTCTTGATTTTTCAGAAAATTGTATTTTTAGTTATGATTGTAAATGTTAATTTTAGAATAAAAAAGCTTTGTTGTTTTCAAATTTTAAAAATGCTATATGTTAGGGAAAATTCTCAAAAGAATAGGATGCTTATACTCTTAACATCAAGAGACCTTCCTCTTGGGAATCAGTTGAGATTAACAGGCTATGGTTATCATCTATTATTTTAAAGCAAGATACATAAAGACTTTGTGTCCCTTCCTAGAAGCTAGATTGAAACAAAGATAGTTCTCAATGTCTATAAATTATTTTAAAATCAGTTTGTTTAGAAGTTGTCCTTGCTCTATTTTTGTGAAAGTTAGAAAGATGAATATTGTTGTATTTGCATAAAAGTAGTCCCCACTGCTTTGGGGAAGTGATAAATGAGGAAGATTCTCTATTCTCATTTAATCCAAGCAGTTACCTAGATGTTCCTGTTAGGACAAGGTTGTAGGCAGCCTGCAAAATTCCTGCATTAACCTCAGATTTTTTCAGGTAGTTTAAAAAAATATTATCTTTGGTGGAGCAGTGCAGTTAGTACCTGAGTATATTTGCCATTACTTAGTAAGATTGCAAGGAAAGTGAATGAAATCCTGTGCTGATCTCTGTGTTTTGATGTTCTGCAATTTCTGTTTTGTTGCAAATAAGTAAATTAAAGGTGGGGAGGCATTCCTAATTTCATGAGCACTAGAATAATATTTAATACAACAATTAATCCAAAAAATTTAAAATAAAGTCTACTAAAAATCCCACTCCATCCTTGCATTTTACTGTGTATACATACCTTTTCATGTGCATGCATATATGCATATACATAGATTTTTCCCCTTAGATTTTTGTGTATTTGTGATCTCCAGAGGGCTTTTGTTTATATTCATAAACCAAAATTTTGAATTACACCTTGAAAATGTAGTAATACTGGATTTTTAAAACTGAAATTATCAGCAGATTCACTGATCCTTTATCTTTAGTGAGATACCTTTACCTGATTTAATGGACCTGAAGCTGCAAGTTATGAATTAGAATATGGATAGGTACATCAATATTTTCCCCTTAATATATATATAACTTAAGCTTTTATTTTTTTAACTTCTACTTGAACTCCTATTGGCAGTGATAATAAACCTATCTTTTAGAAGTACAGTGTTCCTAGTGAAACCATTGGAGATTGAAGAAATGTACAAATAAGAACGTAATTCTTTGGATCCCATAATGCAGAGGTAACACTAGACTAAGGAGACTTTTCCCTTGCAGCTTTATGTACTTGCATCAACAAAGAAACATTTTCCTTTTACCAGATTGAGATCACACTATAAGATTCAGTTTTGTTTCCTGCTTTTTCCCCTGAGGCCATACAATAGTCATCCTCCTTATTTGCAGGGGATATATTCTAAGACCTCCAGTGTTGTGTGACACTGTTGATAATACTGAACCCCATGTATGGTTTTTCCTACACATGCATACCTGTGATGAAGTTTAATTTATAAATTATGCACAATGAAAGATTAGCAACACTAATAATAAAATAGACGTTATAACAATATACTATAATAAAAGTTACATGAACAACATATCTTGCTATAAATAATGTTTTCTGACTGCAGTTGTGCATAGGTAATTAAAACCATAGAAATTGTGGATAAGAGGGGACCTACTGTATCGTGAGAAATTTCTCACAGCTAAGTAATTTTTAAAATTCAGTTAAGCCCACATTTTTTTGATTCTATAGAATTATACAGGAATTATAAGAAAAAGATCTCTAATCCCACCACTTAGAGGTAACCACTTACACAGTGTTTCTCTGGTTGTGAGTTTCTTTGCTTTCTATCTTCAGATGAACAAAACCTAAATGTCTTTGGAGCTATTTGTTTAATTTCTTACATAAAAGAATACATTTTTTGAAAAGTAAATTTCTTTAAAGAAATTATATAATTAATATGCTTAGTAAATTTATATTTTCACGTTTTGTTGAACTTTTGTATTGGTGAAGGAACTTTAATTCAAGAAAATGTACTTAAATGTATTTGTGCATGCTTGCATATGTGAAACCTTTAATGTTAAATTGTTCAATGCCCTTCTTAATATTGAAATCTGGAGGGAGATTGTGTGTGTGTGTGTGACAAGTATGGGATTTGAAGGCAGAAAGTAAATATGCCTTTTATTTATCTGGGTGACTTTGGGCAAACTTCAACTTCTGTGAGCCTCAGTTTCTTAATTTTCATACTGTAATGCTAAAGGCTCTCTAAGGCCCAGTCTTGTAATGTGCCAATAAAATGAAGTATGTGAAAGAAACTCTTTAAATTATAAGACATACATATTTTGATAGCTGTTATTCAAGGAACTCCAGGGAAGAAAAGGCAAAGGTAATTCTTGATTCCAGCAAGTTATGGTCAGATTCCTTTTAGAATAAATGGAAATTGAATATGAGAACTTTCCTACAATAAATATACAATATAGTTTTACCTTGGCTTTCAAATTCTTCTTAACAGAATGTATGAGTTTTCCTAACTGACCACGTTTAGATCTTAGAGCAAGAGAGAAAATAATTCTTTTGTACTGCTTTAATTTTAAACAAAACATGTTTATGGTATCTAGCTTTTAGAAATAAAAGAAAAAGAGAGCAAGGGAGAAATGGTGTATCTGCCCACCACCACCACCTGCTATTTTTAGATTAGCTAGGGAGTTCTATTTATTTGGCTGCCTTTGCCCATCTCATTTGGCAACTCTTGAGCCTGCATCATTCAGAAGATCTAAGAAGCATGTAAGGTGGGAAACTGAATTTCTTTGATTTATTCCAGACATCATTGCTGAAAAAAATATACCTACAGGCAATTTGAAGGACATTGGCTGTAAGTAAAACAATCAGTGTTTTGATTTATTGAGATGAGCTTATGCAATACAAAAGGCATGATGTATTTCCACCTTACTACCTTAATAGGAGGTGAGGAAGGGATAAACCTGTCCCGACTTTATTTATTAACAACAGAATATTAATTTAGAAAAAGATGCAAATACTGTGTATAGACACACAAATACACATATGCTCATACATTTTATGAACTTTTAGAATAAAATTTTGGAAAAGAAACTGAATGCCAAGGAAAGATATACAGTAACAATTGTGGAAATGATGGATTTTAAGATTAATGAACTAAGGTGAATTTGAAGGCTATAAAGAAATAGGTAGAGAAATCTAATTTTCCATTTATTTGAATAAGGGGACATAATATGCCCATTGATTAGTTTTAAAAGGCCATAAATATGAGTATTTTTTCAGGTAAAATTTAACTTACTTTATCTGTAGTTTCTATGAAGTGTTTTGAAACATTTATGTTGTTGGTTAATTTACCTAAGCTTCGTTAAAAGTCAGTTTATGTTATGTAGCTTTTCTTTTCTCTATATTATTTTATCATTTTACTAGTTTCCTACACTATCCTTTATTCTTGTCATTTTCCTATACCTGAAGAATTTCACTGAGTTAACAAATTTTATGTAAGTGCTCAATAAGTGGTTTCTATTAAATCGTTTGTATTGGTATTTTAATATATGTACAAATTCTTACAAAATTGTATTAGAAAATTCATTTAAGGTCAGCCCTACTGCAAGTTATATTAATTTACGTAACTGCATATTTAAGCTGAAATTCACTTTCTCATAGCTGTTCCAAAGTTGATGTTTTCCTCCATCTCCAAAGAGTGGAAAAATATATATGTACTGTAAACTCAGTCCTATCTATAGTAGTAATGTAAAAATAATTTTTCCTATTGGGAAAACCTGGCTACGATGCTTTCTTTAAATCTGTGATTATGAAACCAGTGATACAGAAAGATGGGTCCATTTACAATGAATTGAATTCAAAATGAATTTTGTTTATAGGTCTAACTTGTGAGGAAGGTTCAGGGAGCATGTGTAAAGCATTTATTGTTTGCAGAGGACCTCTGCATATTTTATCATTTAAGCTTCATAATAGCCCTGTGAGGTAAATAGTAATATTCCCTTTTATAGATGAGAAACAGAATTGCAAAGAGGTCACCATTTACAGTGATAAAGCTAGGATTTCAACAGTAAAATGAATTACTGGAGAGGATTGGGTAGAAACAATGCCTAAACAAGCAAGGATCTTGTAAAAAATCCTCCCAGGTCCTGTCAAACTTACATTTCTGTGATTTCTATAGTTTTAAGTGAGAGGCAGCATTGTGTGAGAAGCACAGCAGAAGACCTGGATTTACTCTATCCAGACCTTGAGCAAGTAAGTGAGCCTTTTTGAACCTCAATTTCTCATTTTGTAAAACCAGAACATTTTTTAATAACTTGTAGTATTATTCAAAAGATGAAAATAATGCAGAAAAGGGCCAGTTGCTTAACTGCTTAGTGATAGAACTATTGTAAATATGTATAAATCCAACTACATTAATCCTTCCACTACCACACTTGCCATAAGGGCCATTAGAGCTATTCCTTTGACGGGGAGTATAATGCCACTAATCAGCAACTATTTTTGGTGCATGAGGAAAATGATGGGGGATTTTTTGAAGATAATAAGAGTAGAGAAGGGAGTTGTATAGACTGGATGTATTTCAAAATGGAAACCAACATCATAAGTTAAAGCAATGCAGATAGAAGGAATAACAGAGCTGGAGTAAGAAATAATACACGACCTAGCTTAGTGGAAGGAAAGGGTGTGAAAATCATCGGATCAAATCTTGAGCACACCATTTCAGAACCAACCATGTATCAGTGAGGCCTCCAGCAACTTCGGTAGTTCATAGAAATTGAATGTTTCATCAGTGGGTGAATTGCTCACATTTGGCATAGTCTTTCTAGTCTGATAGCCCTAGGTTAAAACTTTGGTTGTGCTACTTGCTAGCTGTCTAACCTTGAACGTTATATAACATCTTGTGTCTCTTCTATAAAATGAGGAAGATTAATCCTACCTCATAGAGTTTTAAAAATTAAGATACACAAAAATTAAATATGTAGTATTTACTTACTTTTTGTTTATTGCCTCCTCTGATTAAACAAAAATTTAAGATCTATACAGCCAGCATTTTTGTTCCTGT
The DNA here is from genome assembly GCA_004024925.1 of Scalopus aquaticus. Taxonomy (NCBI): domain Eukaryota; kingdom Metazoa; phylum Chordata; class Mammalia; order Eulipotyphla; family Talpidae; genus Scalopus; species Scalopus aquaticus. The sequence continues at coordinate 9,606 of PVIJ01022621.1, forward strand.
ACGTGTTATGCACATATAATAATAGAACCTCAGGTATTTATTAAATGATTGATTTATTAAATGATTTATTAAATGATTTGTGAAATTTTCAAAATATCGGCATATATATTTAAATATTTTATATTATATAAAAATTTAAATATAAACATTTAAGTATATAAGTATGAAATATACCTCACTGAATGATGTCAGGAAAATACTACTAAGCTGCAGTGACATTTATAGGAATTTTATCATGACCTATCTTTGTCTAAATTTCTATTGCCTTTATTGTCTGACCATGTAAGTAATATTTAATTACTTACCGTTTTTTCCGTTTTCCTTACTGGACCGTTAAGCTCATGTAAAGTTGAGAGTGGTATTTATTCATCCTCACCCTGTCTGATGCTATGCTAATAGTAATCACTAAATTGAAATAAGAATTATTGGACCACATAACTAGGAATTTGTACTTGATAATGGTGATTATTCATGGTGGAATTGTGGCTAAAGGTTTTTTCCAAATATTTTCAATTGATATTTGTCAGATGGAAATCTAAAAGACATGGCAATAAACAAGGAAAGAACAGAAAGACTGACATGGGAGTATTTATTTTCTAATCCCAGAGCGGACGGTGTGTGCTGGTGGATATTTTGAGCTATTCGTTGATAAACATGATCTCTCTTGCTTCAGGATCTTAGCACACAACTTTGCCTGGAAAATTTCCCTTATCCCTCTCCTCACTTGCTATTTCCAATTCATTTTTAAGTTTTCAATTCAATGTCTCTTTTCTCCAAGAAGTCTCTGAGGTATTAACCCAAATCTGGATGAAGATTATCTAAGTTTCCATAGCACCCTTTGCTTTCCCTATTACAATACATATAAAATTATATTGTAATTGTCTGTTTGTGTTCCCTATTAGACTATAATTCCATGAAGATGGGAGTTGTATATATCTTATGCACCCTTATGCCCTAGCACAGTGCCTGTTACCCAATAAATATTTGTTGAATAAACGAGTGAAAAATGACTAAGGGAAAGGAAAAAAATCTTCAAAAGAATATCTGTCATTTATTGGATCTCTGTTAAGTGACTAGGTCTTTATAAATGTTAATATTTAATCTTCACAACGATCCGGATGGAGCAATTGAGTTCAGAGAACTTGGTTAAAGTGATACTGTTGAGATTTCAACCAGGATCTCTAGATCCAAAGCCTCTGTTCTTTCCACTTGGTAATGCGTCCTCTGTCATACTTTAGATTTGAAAATATCATTACAGGCTATAAAACTTTTAATATGACAGTTTTGTAAAGTGAGGTATTACCTCCATTTATATCTAGTAAATGGCAAAACCATGATTTTCAAATTAGATATTTGTAGATCCAGATGCATTCCACTTCCATAACAACTGTCTCATTGTGGAGGAGTCAAAGGTGTAAGGCCTTTATAAAAGAATGTGAGATAATAAAAATTCAAGATGATAAGGACTTGTTGATTTGTAAATAATAGAAAAATATCAGGCATATATATTTTAGCAGAACTGTTTTAAATTCTCTATTTCTGTCTTTTTTCCCAAGGAAAGAAAAATTAAGTTGAAAATCATTGCTATTAATGCTATAAAATCTTTCTTTTCTTTGATATATGATTATTTCCTAACCTGATGTTCCTATGAGCTCAAAATTCATAGAATTTTTACAGAAGAGACTATTTTAATGGGACAAAATGGTGTTGGGTGAATTTGATGCAGCTCCTTCCTACACTTACCCCTTCTTGTAGCAATTTGTTTTGAAGTTACTTTGTTTATCCCACACCCCTCAAATGGTGGCTTCTGGTAGGAGGGAGCTTAGTGGGTTTGCCCCCGGAGGTCATTGACTTTGGTCATCCTTGGCCTATGACTTTACTTTGCTTTACCATTCCACTAAAAATTGCTTTTGTTGAGGAGTAGGAATGGGATAATAGGAAGTATATTTTTCTCTGAAACAGAACTAGGAAAGTAATTCTTTAAACACCTTCCCGAAAGTGGAGAAGACTCATATACATGCAGAGAAAAGAAAATTCATTGTGGAATGAAAATCAAATTTACCTTTTTAGTCCTGTTACAATGTTTGGCAGGTGCTTTGACACATTTAGGTCATTGAACCGTAGGGCAAGGCAAAATGCAAAATCTCAAAAAGGAAAGAGGTTTTTTAAAATTTCCAAAAGCATTTTTTAGATGCTTAAAAGATTCTAGTTTTCTAAAACCACAATTAACCAAAATTTTACTAACATCTTTTAACAAAATGTTAGATTTAAGTGACAGTCTTTAAAACAACTGCAAATTGAAAATAAATTACCCTTAGACAAATATAATTCCAACATATATCTTGATTTTTGGCTACTTTGTTCTGCCCTGTACTGTTCTGTAAATGTTTGATGAAGTCACCATTCTTTATTTACTTTTCTTTGATCACTCTGCCAGCTAAATATATTTGTGTTTCTGTTTTCCTTGTGACTTTGCATTTGTACTATCTGGCATTGGAATTTTGCTGAATTGGTGAGATTGACTCTTTATGCGCAAGAAAGACAGGAATCTGAATAACCCAGACTCAAATAGATTGCAGTTGAATAGAGGACAATCCCAGGCGAGTTTTTCTAACTGGGGTGTAGTTTATATGTAGTAAATTTTGTAAATCTTAAACTTTGAATTTATTTATTTTTTTTGAGTTAACACTGATTTACAGCACTGTATATGATCCAGATACATAGCTTCATACTTAGATGCTTGCAAACAAACCACACACACCACCAAGGCATCCATTGTGCTCCCAAAATAACTTGGACCCCTTCACATACTTTGCTTTCTATTCTCCCCCTCCCTTTCTGGTTACCTGAGTTCTACAGATATCTAATGGTTTGTTATTGGGTTAGTTTTAGTTGATCTAGTTTTGTTCCTTTATATTTAACATATCAATGAAACCATGTGATATTTGTCTTTCTTCTGACTTACTTATTTAGCATTATCTCCTCCAGTTTCATCCATATTGTTGCAAATGGCAAAAGTGCCTTTTTTAAAGTGAAGTATCTTTTTTCTTACATCCTTGTTCGTTTTTTGACAGTATAGGACTTCTCCCATCAAATATGGTCATTATAGTTCCCTCATGACTGAAGTACCCATAGCTCATCACCATAGTTCATTGGGCACTTCCTCCCACTCCCTGTTTTCACCTTTCCCTCTCTCCCTCCTGTTTCCACTCCTTCCTGGCCTCAGATCTGTGGTCAGCTTTCAAGGTTTGTCTTTGATCCTTTGTTTGGTTTCTCTATATTCCACATGTAAGGGAAACCATCCAATATTTATCTTTCTCCTTCTGACTTATTTCCATTTTTTAAAAATTGCTGAGTAGTATTCCACTGTATGTATAAACCACACTCATCTGTCCTTGGGCAATTAGGTTGTTTCCATAACTTGGCCATGTAAATAGAGCTTTGATAAACATGGGAGTGTTTTATCCCTTCTAATTAGTGCTTTTGCTTTCTTCTGGTAAATACCTAAGAGTGGAATTGTTGGGTCCTATGGTAGATCTATGTTTAATGTTTTGAGAAACCTCTTCCACAGGGACTGTACCACTTTTCATTTTCACCCATGGTGTATGAGGGTTTCTTTTCCTCTATATCTACACTATATTTTTGTTTCTGGTCTTTGTTGATGTGGGTCATTCTCACAAATGTGAGGTGGTATCTCTTTGTGGTTTTGATTTGCATTTTCCTGATGAAAAATGATGATGAGTATTTTTTCATGTGTCTGTTGGACATCTGCATGTCTTCTTTGAAGAAATGCCTGTTTAGCTCTCTTGCCCATTTTTTGATTGTCATTTGATTTCTTGTTGCTGAGTTCTATGAGTTCTTTATAGATCTTGAACATCAGCCCCTTGTCAGATGTATTATGTACAAATATTTTCTCCCATTCAGTTGGGTTTCTTTTTGTTTCAAAGATATTTCTCTCTCCAAACTGAAGTTTTTCAGATTGAGATAGCCCCATTTGTTTGTATTACCTTTTGTTTTTCTTGTTGTTGGAGACGATCCACAAAGACATCATTGAAACCAATGTTGTGGAGTGTTCTGCCTTTGTTAAACGAATATTTTAATGTGTGTATACATTCATCAGTTCACCATCAAAATACAGAACATTTTCAGTACTATGGAAGACCCTCAAATGTGTCTTCCCTGATATTACCTATTCCCAATGCTAACCACTATTCTGATTCTTATCACCATAAATTAGTTTAATGAAGATAGACATTTTAATAGTGCTTCTCACAGTAAACTACATGAATGATAATACTTGATAACAGTTTTGGAAATTGATAGTAAGTTCAAACTTCTTTGCATTATATATATAGTTGTAGGATGGTCATTGCTCCCAAAAGATGGAAGTTCTCACTGGTTTCATTCAGTTCCACATTAGTCAACTGGCAAGGTTTTCCCTTTGGTATCTATCTCTTCATAGAATGTCCAAATTTCCAACATTAAGTCCTTCTCTTTTTTCTTGGGACAGGTTGGTTATATGGATATTGTCCACAGGCAAAGCATCAGTGTGGTATTCACACTAAGACTAAACTCCTGACTGAATCTAAAAAGTGATCTTGGATATTATTCCATATCAGTACATACAGCTTTACCTTATTCCTAGAAGATTGTTTATAATTCCATTATATTGATGTTTCCCAGTTGTTCCAACATTTTGATATTTTAATACTGTGTAAGTATTTTTGCATGTGTCTTTTCTCACATGTGTCAACAAACTTATGGAATAAACTTTTAGAAGGAATTTCTGAGTCAAAGATGTGTGTACTTTAAAACTTTAATAGTGCCAAATTACTCTCATTAGAACAGTGGCCACTTTATACTTTCACCAGCAATGTATGGATGTTCCTTTTTATCCTTGTTGAAATTTGTAGTCTTAACTTTTTTTTTTACTTACGGTGTTTTTGTTATGCAGAAATTAGAAATTTTAAATTTTTTATGTGTTTGTATTTTATGTGTTTTAATGATTTCCATGTTTTATATTATTACATAGTCTCTTCCTACTCAAAGTCTATTAAAATTTTGTTTCCAGTCCTAAATGTATTTTTCATGTTTAAAACTTTTATGTGCCAAAGATTCATTTTGGTGTAAAGAACTGACATAATTTTTTTTTTTGTAATGGCTAAATTAATTGTTCCCAAACTATTTTCTTAATAATTCATCTCTTTTCTAACTGATGTGTAATGCCACCTTTAATCATAGAGTGAATTCTCTTTTATATTTATGACTATTTCTAGAATTTCTCTGATGTTTCATTCATCTGTCTGTTACTTACTGAGTAGTAGACAGTATTTTATTTTATTTTATTTTTTATTTTTTTTTAAACAGAAGGTCCCAACATTTTATTATAGACATTGGAATAATATTTATAAAATTCTTGAGGTTTTTTTTTTTTCTGGTAATTAGAATATATTTTTTTTATTGTTATTTATGTCTTTTACATTTTGTATTCCCCTTGGGCAGCCCACCACCAATTCACCCATGATCCATCTCCATGGTCCCCTGTATTCTCCTCTCTTCCATTTTGTGCCCTTATCCTCCCCTCCCCCCCCCCCCCCCACCGCTGAGTGTCTCTCTCCCACCCAGCCTCCCTATAGTCCTGTTATAAGTGAAACCATTCAATATTTTTCTTTTTCTTTCTGGCTTATTTCACTGAGTATGATTCCCTCTAATTCCACCCATGTCGCTGCAAATTGCATGTGTTTATCTTCTTTCCATGCTGAATAGTACTCCATTGTGTATATGTACCACATCTTCTGGATCCAATCATCTATTTTTGGACATCTGGGTTGCTTCCATACCTTTGCTATTGTGAATAGTGCCGCAATGGGGCCCCCCTGGTGGCGCAGAGGTTAGGCGCTGCGCTGTGGAGCTATCGGCAGCAGCGATGCGAGTTCGACGCCCGGCCGGGGAGAATCCCACATGGTGCGGCAGACCTCTCCTGCCTCGCCCGCTGCTCCCCTCAGCAGTGTATTTCTGATCTGCCTGTTCTGCTCCCCACTCTGTCTCTGGTGAACCCTCTCGCCACCCCACACCTCTGGCCTGTACCCCAGCTGTATGTATAAATAAATAAATCTTTAAAAAA
>PVIJ01022622.1:0-15744 GCA_004024925.1 Scalopus aquaticus
TTTACGTAGTAAGAGAATTTTAAAAGCCCTATCTCAGATGTGATTTCCCCTCTTGAAACTAGCATATACATGTATCTCACCTGGAAGTTATAAAATTCACGTACCATGTGAAAATACTCAAGTGCTTTGAAAGCCTCCAAGCACTTTTGAAGTAATGTGGAAATTAGGCAAAAAAGCATTAACTCTGTGATTTAAAGGTTAACATAAAACTCTAACCTATATATGATTTCCACCCTGAAACTGAGTAACATATACACTTATCTCACCTCGGGCTTTTAAAATACTCTTACTATGTGAAAAAAAAAAACAACTAGTGGACAGAAAGTCTCTAAAAGTGCTTTTGCTGAAATGCGGAATGACTAGGCAGAAAAGCACTAACTCAGTGATGTCAAGGCCTAGTTGAAAATCTAACCTTTATATGATTTCCACCCTGAAACTAAGTAAAATACATTGGTATCTGACCTGGGGCTCTTAAAATTCTCTTACTATGTGAGAAATAACGAGTTCTCAGAAAGTCTCCATAAGTGATTTTGCCCAAAGGTACAAAGATGAGGCACAAAGGCACAGCCTGTGTTTAAAATGACTACATAAAAAACTAACCTATATATGATTTCTACCCTGAAACTAAGTAACATATAAAAGTATCTGATTTGAGGCTTTAAAATTCTCTTACTAAGTGAAAAATCTCATGTGCTAAGAAAGCAACCAAATGTGCTTTTGCCGCAGTGTGGAATCACTAAGCAAAAAGCACTAACTCTGATTTCAAGGTCTAGATGAAAAACTTATTAGATATGAATTCCCAGCTGAAACTAAGAAAAATATACATTTATCTCACCTCGGGATTTTAAATTTTTCTTACTATGTTAGAAAAACCCAGCGCTCAGTGAACCTCCAAAGTGCTTTGGCCGCAATGCGGAATGAGCAGGAAAAGCACTAACTCTGTGAATTCAACATCTAGATAAAAGCCGAACCTATGTATGATTTCCCCCTTCAGTCTAGGAAACATATACAGGGATCTCACGTCGGGCTTTTAAAATTCTCTCAGTATGTCAAAAAAGTCCAGTGCTCAGAAGCAACCAAACATGTCTTTACCACAATGAGGAATGACTAGGCAAAAAAGCACTAACTTTGTGATTTCAAGGTCTACATGAAAGACTTACCTGTATAAGATTTCCACCCTGAAACTAAGTAACTTATGCAGTAATCTCCGCTGGGGCGTTTAAAATTCTCTTACTATGTGAAAAAAGTTCAGTGCTCAAAAACCAACCAAAAGTGACTAGGCCGCAGGGCGGAGTGACTAGGCAAAAATAAACTGACTCTGTGATTTCCAGGTCTAGATACCACCTGGGCCAGACCGCAGGTGTCCATCACTAAAGAGAAGGGCGGTAGATCTGACATTCCTCATGTAACTTTCATTTCCCTACAGCTGCCCGATGACCACAGTGAGAGTTTTCGCCTATGAATCTGCCTGCACTCACTCTTGAGTGTGCACTCTCACCTTCCATAAAGTTTCATTTCTATCTCAAATCTCCTGACTCCCACAAGAATTTTTCCATACAGGGAAATCCAGACCCTGCTAGGTCCCTCGGCATCCTGGGTCCCCATCCCAGGCAGCAATCATGACCCCGTTAGAGTCACTTTGACTGAGCTAAGCACACCAAGAGGTAGACAAAGACTTTGCATTGAATGCTTAAGGGTATCGTGTTCACATCCAGTACCTCTGGGTGGATAAAGGGATGGGCGCAGAGGCGACAGGGCACGAGGAGAAGAGAAACCAGAATGTACACAATCTCTCCAACCTGATCTGAACAAGTGAAAAGGGAAATTAGAGCTAGAATTCAGCCAGCGGGGTGCCAGTGGAGCATGAGCATGGCCGGGCTAAGGGGTGGTCCCCAAATCCATGCCTGAGAGCAGAGGGTAGGGATCCGTAGAGCTGGAACCCAGGAACAGCTGTGGAGGCAGCACGCCAAGGGAAACTCCACTCACAGTGCCACAGTGAAGGCTGAGTGTGAGGCATGGTTTCTATACCAGAACAGGACAGGAGGAGGGGAGCTGGAGGTAGAATTTAAAAGCCAGGGGAAAATGCTTTCTTTCAGGTGTCAAGGCCGAAACTTCAATACCCAGGAGGCTTTTGAGGTTGGAAGACTTTGCCCCACCCCACTTCTCAAAAAGAATAAGATGGAGCCCTGACAGAAATGATTCTAAACGGGAAAATAATAGGTGGTGGCTGCTTAATGATGGTAGTATGTCTACGAGAGGAAAGCGTAGCACAATCCTTGTTAGGGCAAGAACTGTCTTTAGAGAAATACCCAAAAAGAAATTGAAAAAATGGAGTTGAAAACCTGAGAGCCGAAAGAAAGCTATATATAGCTTAACTGATGGTTATTAGAAACAAGCGGGAGGGCCTCCCCTGGTGCACAAGGGCTTAGTCTCAGTGCTACCACACTTTCTCGAGGCATTCGTGCCTGCGTTCCATCCCTGGTCCGAGCGCTTACCCACATGGCCCAACAGACCTCTCTTCCTGTGCCGCTGCTCCCTTCAGCAGTGTATTTCAGTAGATGCGCATGTTCTGGTCCCCACTCTGTCTCAGGTGAATCTGCTCACCCTCCCCACACCTTTGCCTTCCAGCCTATCTCCTGTAGGCATGAATAAAGAAATCTCTAAAAAATAAATTCCATTAGGTGAAGAAAATGCAACCACTAGGAGTCTTTGGGGAAATTCCTTAAGTACTAAAATATTCATTTAAGCCTGAGTACCTGAGACCGTTTCAACCAGTAGAGGACAAAAATCTTGACTGCAGGTACAAGGAATGTGTCATGTCATAATAGGTGATTAGTTAGAGAATTTAAATAGATATGAATCGCATATTTACTTTCCTACCATTTAAGGAGTAGGTGAGTTGTCCCTATTAACTTTTCACCCCCGTAAAAATTGACCAGCATATTCCTTTTAGGCATAACAGTTAACAAAGATTAGTTTCTTGATCACTCAGAGAGGGGCAACCAAAGTCATTAATGTATCCAGACTGATCTGAAACTGTAGAATGCTAAAACATTCTCAGCTTGATGCCCCGTGTGGTGCCCTGTGAGGTTCTCTTGCACTCAAGAGAAATTGCAAGGAGAAAATTACATGACCAAACCATCCCAATAAAATGACCTTTAAGGGATGTAAAACAGAGCTAGACCAGTAAACTCCATACCACATATTGATGAAGTGATCACGTTAAATACAGTGCATTTGTAGCCTGAAAAAAGATACATTGATTCCAACCAACCTAAGAGTCCAAATACATAAGAAGGGTCAGGAATAACCCAAGAGCCAGCCAAGTTGATGGTGCAAGCAGATTCTAAGTCTCTGTTCAGGAGAATGGCTCTAACTCATTTGATGCTAAAAGCTCTGAGAACTGTGGAAATATCTAAAATCTCGCCTGACGATTCCTTCACAAAGAAAATCTCCAGGAGACCAGGCTGAATTATCCAAGTGTCCATTGTTCAGTGATGACACTTCTGTCAACCAGCCCTGCCTGAGCTAAGACTAACCATGAAATGAACAAACACGCACGATGTAGGCTAAGCTAATTCTTAAATGGAAAGGTCCAATCAAGTTGGGGATTTTTTTATAGTTACCCCAAAAACTATCTTACAGAGATGCTGCCTGGATTCATCTTGACGGACACAAAGATAAAGTTTATGTTGTGGAAGTATTCCTAGGCTCAATGATTCTGCAGACCGTCTAGGCTTCTCAGATGGGGAGGCCTGTAAGGGAGGGGCTGGGATAGGGGAAGTGCCGGCCCCAAAGCCCAGTGACTGGAGGCTGCAGCGGCAAAAACCCATGGGCCTGGAGCCTGCAGCTGCGGCATAGGCCGGACCCAGAGCCTGGCAGCGGCGGCACGATGCGAGCCCTGAGCTGGAAGTGGCCCCATAGCTGAGGGCCCGGATTGGCCCGGCCCCGGAGCCTGGGGACAGGAACAGGATCATTCGGGGGCACGCGGAAGGCCGGGAAAGGCCGGCCACATTCAGGCAGGCTGGCCCCTCGCAGTCCTTGGGGATGCCCAAGTGTGCTGTGGATTGCTTTTTCCACTTCACCTCAGCTGAGATATGCGTGCAATAGTTTGAAGCTGAACTAGTGAACACCTTCAGGAGTTTGGCATCGAGACAGTATCCCCTTCCCCTCCATTGTAGTAGGGGAAAAAAAAATCTAGGCACATTCCAGAGCAAGATAACACCAATGGTACGAGTTCATACTCTTTGTCTCAGGTTGGATACCTTTCGATTCTAACACTTGTCCTCTCTTACTTCGGCAAGAAGACCTTAAGGCCCAAGGGTCTTGTTCAAATACCCTGGTCAGAACCCGTTGAAGTTCCCATCTGAGAGACCTTAACCCCCTCCAACTAAGCATGGTTTGGTATCAGCCATTGTAGTGCCAGCAGCGCACCACTCAGGTTCTCTAATATGCAGGCAGATGGGGCAAGGACGAGTCCTGGACCCCTCGGGGGCTCTTTAGCCCTTTAATCATCTCTGTGCCTTGAGGCCAACAGCTAGAGCACAGGCAAGGGCCATGGGGGGTGGGGGCGGGCCCCAAGGCTAGCAACCTCCTAGTCCCAGGAAATCTTCAATTTGGGTCTCTCTGGCGCCATCTCGTGGCCTCTACCGCTGCCATCTGCTTCTGCTTCTGTTTCAGATGCCTCCCTTGAGGCCACTGTTGCCTCCCTGCATTTTGTGACGCAGCCCCAATAGCCTCAGCTTGCAGGCCCAGGCGCACCCACTCAGGCACACATGCACAAGCCACACACCAGGTGTGGCCACCAGCCACCCGGGCAATTTACTTCCCTCTTATGAGCAGCTCCTATTATGAGAATTGGATTCTCCATGCAAGGTGTGCAATGATTTAAATTCAGTCATGAGCCATGATATAAATTTTTTTCTACCTTGTCATTAAAGTACTTGGGAGTTCAGAAAAATAATCTTTTCAGCACCAAGCATTTAATGTGAATTATAAATAACACTGGTCAACAAATTTTTACAAACGTCATATCAATGAAATAAAATTAGTCAGTTCTTATCAATTTGTATGTGCTCAACACGAATACAACAGTCAAATTTTAATTTTGGCTCTAGTTTTTTTTTTTTGTAATCTGCAATAAATTGATGTTTACATCACAAAATGCATGCCGATCACTGGGCAACAAATTTTTACAAAAGTCATGTTGCTAAAATAAAATTAGTCATTTCTTATCAATTTGTATGTCCTCAACATGAATATGACAGTCAAATTCTAATTTTGGTTCTAGTTTTTTTTTGTAATCTGCAATAAATGGATGTTTACATCCTGAAATGCATGCCAATAGGAATAGCCTTATGGTTAATACCTGTAAAAAATCAAGTCGTAGATTTCTTAGATTTCTTCGCTTGTCTCTTGTACAGCTGTTCAGGAGCATCTCTGGGGAGTGTCCAGCAGTAGTCAGCAAGCATTGTAGTGGACTGTTTTCCCTGGTATCTTTGTTCCATTGATGCGATATCTTGATGAAAACGTTTGCCATGTTCATCACTAACCATACCACAGTTTCCAGGAAAGAAATCTAGATGGGAATGAAGGAAGTGGATCTTTAGAGACATATTGCAGCCAAGTTTCTGATACTGCATCAGCATGTCTTCTACTAGTTCCTTGTAGTTTTCTGCCCTAACGTTCCCAAGAAAGTTTGTAGACACTAGGCGAAAAGCATTCCATGCTTGTTTCGCATCACCCTGCAGCAAGTTGTTGAACCGGTCATCTCAGTGCAGACGGAATGCTTGGGTAGATTATTCTTGACTTCTTTTGCTTTGTTATTCGGCTGGAAAGAGGAGGAACTAAGCAGAAGTAACAGTCTTTTATGTGGTTGCTTGGCTCTCTCCACACCACGGGGACTGCAAATGGCATTGATGGTCTTTTGCCATTGAACCACTGTGAAAGCTGTGTTGTACATGTAGCACTGCATATATGTGGGGCCCAAGGCTTGTCTTGGTTGCCAACCTTGTATCCGAAGTAAAGATGATAAGCCTTCTTCACTTGAGAAGTGATACTTTTTTTCTGGTTGGCAAATGTCACTTCCCCACAAATAGAGCAGAAATTGTCCACGCTATCCACACACTTTCAAGGCATTACTGTTCTGTATTGTGCCTAAATGGATAAAATAATAACAGTTCTATGGAACAGTAGCTTAAAATGTCTCATACAAACTCTGAAATATTTTCAATGCTCAGCCTTTCCAACAGAGCTTTCTGTAGTGCACCGCTGACGTCAGCAGGTGGAGATTAAGGGCTCTGTGTCCGATGGTCAGCTCCTGCAGACACAAATAACTTAGAGCTTCAGCACTTTGGCATTTACCAGAGCTCTGTCACAAAGTGGGGGAATAGAATGGGTGGGAAATTGTTGATAAGAATGATAGCAAATAAAATTCACTAAAATGTGAAATGAACAATGCTGGCAAAGGCAGGGTGCCAAGAAAACTGGCATTTACACAACATAAGAAAAACTTAATAGTTTGAGTTATCTTCTTAGAGAAGGGAAAAAAAGTAACATTTCACATTTTTTCTGAGTCAATGAGTGATAAATACCTATTTCTATAGCCAGAATGAACACTTTGAATTTACAGAGCATAAGAACATTACAGAAGCACAGACAAACTATCCACCACTATGCTCCCTCATCTTTCTGCTTTCAGCAATACTCTGGTAATTGGGGTATCCGAATCCTCTCTTTATACTTGGAATATGGTCCATATTTTCCACTCTTATCAAAATATTTCCATTATACATTTACTGACTGAAATAACAGAACAACAGGAAACAGAAATCCATTTGTATGGATTAGGTGTTAGGTCTAGCAGAAAAAAATAATCAAAGAAAAGACCGAAGGTTTTTAGTGATAGAATTACCCCTCCTTTCATGATTAAATGTATGCATTCTGATTTGTCAGCTCTTTTCATATTTACAAAAGAAAAGCATTTTAGATTCTGTTCATGTAGATGTTATACATCTAGGAAAAACCACTATGATAAATGACTACTGTTTTCTTTTTAAGTGATATCCAGGGAGACCAGAGGATTGAAGCTATTGAAAGTATGTCAAGCCTTTGATATTCAGTGTTACTCCATTTTTTTTACTCCAAATGTCAACAGAAACAGCATTATTCTCTCTTTTGCCAAAGCTGTACTATCTGTTGCCCAAACATATTTATGGTGGGAAACATCTGAAGCAAAGAGAGATTTAAAAAGCTCTCCTTGCTCTGGGGCACATATCCACAAGGTACAAGCTCCCCACAAAGAATCACAGCTAGTTGGCGAGCCCAGCTCTCCCTTCACTGCACCACCCACATCTCACTGCTCTCTGACCTTGTGCTCAACAACACCCTGCTCATACCTATTTCTCCAGCTATGGCATTCACATCAGATTCCTTTCAAACACCTAATTCCATTAGCAAAATTTCCTGGAAATGGAATGAAATGAACACAGCAGTCTCAGTATCCTGCAAAGTAGCGAAACAGAACTGGGTGACAAAACTAGCCAGTCCCGCCATCCCCCCCATCCCCCCCACCCCCCGCTCCAGGATGCACAGCCCTGAAAGCAGGTCTCAGAAATGGCAGGCCCAGACACGGCTGCAGGAGAACTGGTAATCTCTGGACTTTGGTTTTATTCCTTCACTGTTTGCCTTCTTGGCAATATTATTAATAGTTCTGAACAATGTCTGAAAAGCAGCTTGCCATTTGTGTAAGTGGTCTGAATCAAAACCAACAAAGAGACTCCTAGTGGGAAATTCCATGCTTATCCATAGAATTTTAACTGAAAGTAGGTCTTTTTTTCTTATTAAAAAATAATGGGAATCATAGATTCCCAATCATGGTATCCTTTTGATATATTTCTTTTTCTATTGCTCTTCTTTTCTTGCTGGGGACTTGTCTATTTCACAACACATGGATCATGTTTCTTAGAAAATTTCTATCAATGATGATATAAAACTGAATTTATTTTTCCATTAAACCATTTCATCACTGAACACTAGTTGATTTTCAGCTTTTAAATGTTATACATTACACTGTAAAAAAAGATCTGGGTTTAGAATCATGTTTACAGCAATTAAGTAGGTTATACGCATTTAAATGATTGAAGGCATTCGTCATTAAAAGCATTGTTCTTTGTATTTTTCATGTCTCTTTTTTAAAAATTTATTTATTTATGCATACAAGCTGGGGTACAGGCCAGAGGCATGGGGCGGTGAGAGGGTTCACCAGAGAGAGAGCAGGGAGCAAAACAGGCAGATCAACTGAAATACACTGCTGAGAGGAGCAGTGGGCGAGCAGGAGAGGTCTGCCCCGCCATGTGGGAATCTCCCCAGCCGGGCTTTGAACTCGCGTTGCTGCTTCCAACAGCTCCACAGCACAGCGCTTAACCGCTGCGCCACCAGGGAGGACTTTTCATGTCTTTATTGAGGATTTTTTTGGTTTTACCCCAATATTTCACTATGAAAAAAGTTAGCATTGAGAAAAATGGAATAATACAAATGAACACCCCTGGGGGGTCTTCAATTGACAAGTTGCTGCATTTACTTCATCACATCTTCTACTCTGTCTGTTGAATATACTGGTTTAAATTCCTCTCCAATCACAACATAGCTTCATAAAATGTTTCTCAGAAATTCTTTGGAGTTTCTATAACCCTTATACATATACTATACTGTCTTTCTGCTGCTTTCATACATGACCAACTACCCACTTGGGATAGAATTGCAACAATGTGCTATTTTGGTGCTCAAAATCTCTAAGTTCTAACAGTTTCTGGCTTTGAATACTGAGAAGGAGAAGTCTGAGGCCTGCCTACTTGCAGTGCATTTATTTTCCAACATAGATGCTTCCAAAACTATTTTTTTGTAAATTTTGAATTTAAAAATTTTAAAAGACACTACTTTTCAATGCTAGTCCATCATTAATTTCCCTTCTGTTGGTGACTTCTTATGATCTGCATGCAGATTTCTTCCAGTAGGAAAACTTCAATGAAGTGTGTTTTCTATTTGACACTGGATATCACACTTCTACCCCAGGCTGGACATCCCCTCCTTTAGAAGAGTAAACACTCACCAAATCATCTCTCTGGTTTTGGTTCCACACCAATCGGTTAGCACTTTTTTGCTACTGATCTGTTTGCTGTGAACACGCCCCTCCTCTGGCCTCCCATCACTAAGGAAATGCTCTACACTGTTGCTTCTGGTCACCACTTCTCATGCAAACTTCATTTTGATATTGCACTATTACATTTCCTCCCCTTAAAGCCTTTGCTTACATCATCGAGAGCTCCCTTTTTTTTGTCTGTGTCAAAAGTGACTCTTTATGTCAGTGTGGCTACCTACTGATTGTGCAATCTTTCATTTTTTTTGTTCACATAATCAAGGTTGTCTTGAATTTAATGACAACCAAGAAAGACAATTTTCAAATATTTCTTTTGTACTTTGGGTGGATTTTTATTGTTCTATGAAATAATTAAACTCTATGTCTAATAAGCAATCCTTGACTTGTTTTGAGTTGCCTCCTCTTGTTTTTAAATGTGTTGTTTAGTTATCTAAAATTAGCTGAAATCTCTCTAAGGCCTACCTAATGTTTCAAATAGACATAGAAATATTTCCTTTTTTCCCTTCATTCTCTGTCTAGAAACTCATAGTTGTCCCTTTCAAACAGGAGCTAGGGGAGAAGTCATCAAGTGTTCCACCAGGGGTCTGTTATCTTTCTTGTATCCCCAAAATCTATGTCTCAAAGGACACAAAGTGTGACAGTAGTGTGGGCCAAATATGACATGGATGGATTGGATGGGAGACTAGGAATAGATGCTTATCTTCTGTGATTGGAAAAGTCATGATGGATTTTTTCTATTTTTCCAGAAAAATGTGTCATGACTTTTCTGACAACACAATACATGGGTCATATACATTTCTATGCTAGACCTAGTTCCTAAATTTTGAGAACCTGTTCATGCCTTGATTTGTAAAAAATTTTCCTAGACTTGGTTAGTACTTCTAGAATATAGTGCTATTGATGCTTCAACTTGTTCTGTATATTTAAGTATAAAGGAAATTGAAATTAAAAATGGTAAAAATGAATCTGATATATATATATATATATATTATGTTTTCAGTTTTCTCATTCTTCAATTATGTGCTCCTAGGATACATTTCATTTAAAATATTCCTAGGATAGGGGCCTGTGTTGTGTAGCTGTCGGCAGCGGTGACGCGAGTTCAATGCGTGGGGGGCTGATGATGGATGTATAAAGTTTCTCATGACTCACACATCATGAGGTATAAACGGGAATGCTCCTGGGGCCGAGGAGCGATATCTGACAAGACTTATCATTAGATCAGAGACTGATCATTAGAATGTTGATAAGATTAGAACCATACCCGAGGGTTTGGAGTATTTTTTCGATTACCACATTGGTCGCCAAACAGATAATAATTATCTGGTCAGCAGGCTCATATCTCCCTGAAGCCCCTATTGACAAAAACACATTCTTTAGTTTTACCTATTTTTTTAAAGATTTATTTGTTTATGCATACAAGCTGGAGTGTAGGCCAGAGGTGTGGGGTGGTGGGAGGATTCACCTGAGACAGAGGGGGGAGCAGAACAGGCAGATCGACTGAAGTACACTGCTGAGGGGAGCAGCGGGTGAGACAGAAGAGGTCTGCTGCGCCATGTGGGAAGCTCCCTGGCTGGGGATTGAACTCATGCTGCACTGGCCCTGGATAGCTTCATAGTGCTGCACTTAGCCTGTTGCACCACCAGGGAGGCCCCAGTTTTACCCATTTTTTTCTCCTTATTCTCCTAACCTCTGTAACTGATGTTGCATGATTATTCTGGAGATAAAAAGGCCAGGATCTCGCTTAATGAGCAACACCCTGCATTGTGCAGCCTGCTCCATGACTCCCGGATATCTCTGTGTGGTGTTGCCCAACGCAACATCTCTTAATTGAATAAAAAATGGTTTCTCTGATACTCACATGTAACAGCAAGATTTGTTCCATCACCAAATTGTTTTATAATAACATTCCACAGTGATTTAACCCATAGCAAACACTGCAGCAGACTAAATTAGCTTCTCTGAGTTCTTCATTCTAGTGGAACTATGATGGTCTGCAATCGAGACCAAGGTTCTGATGCTGATTTATTTTGCTCAAAAGAAGTTCCATGGTTGAGTAAACCAAGGGAATTAAGCTGTGGTGCTTTATTGTCTGAAATCAATAAAGTTAGTGTAAGTCTATTCAAATCCCTACCTGTAGTGGAAGTCAAGCAGATCCAAAATGAAAGAAGATCTGAAAAGTAATTTGATTAAAAATGCAATAGAAATAAGAGGTTATCATTATTGTTAGGAAATTGTTTGATTGGGTGTGTGTTCCAACATGACATTTTCATCTCATGCCTTTACTAATAATAGGGATTCAGTATATTGGGGTTGCAAATAGGTCCAAAGTAATTAAGGAGAAAGATTCATTATTTCATTTGGACTCCACTTTATTCTATTATGGCCTGAATTCATAGCCTGTTCCATCATGCAACACCACACTGACACATGGGAGTTGTGGTGCAAACTGTTATGTCAGGGTGCTGCTGAGAAGGCAGAACCTGGCCTTTTTATTTAGTGAGAGTTTTTTACAGAATCAGGTTCTCAGGGTAAGAGGATAAGGAGAAAACAATTAGGAAGAAGGATGTATGTTTATCTAAACTTTTGGGGAGAGGAGTCTGCGAATCCAAGTTGAATTTATAGCCCAGTTTTATGGCCCATAGTTTTATGGCCCACATGTTGAAGTCTGATCACCTGGCCTTCACATTAGGCATCAGTCGTGTCAAGCAATGCATTTTGCTGAAACTCTCTGGGACTTAGAGATATTCATCAGTCAATGGCTCCCCAGGCATTCCTGGTCATGCCTCATATTGCATACTCATGTCCTAGGAGATTTAAGCATCCTGCTTTCGTTTAACTTAAGACGTGCCTCTGTGGTATCAATGGCTGATTGCCTTGGCCTAACAGGCTCTGTACTGATGAGGCTGAACTGCATAGCCAGAATGGCGACTTAAGCAACTTTTGGATTCTAGCAGACCCACAATAGCCACCATCAGAGTAAACCTGGCTTTCACGTGTCCACTTAAAGCAACCACTTCTCTTATCTGCATTATCCTTTTGCAAATAAATTCAAAGATGAAGATCTAGAGTCTAGTATATTTGATCAGTATATGAAACCATTTCATATGTGTTTTCCACAGAAAATGGCTCTTTTCCCAACCCACATTCCAATCTACTTGCATTCCAAGCTTCACCAGAAATTTCAGCCTGAAACTGGTGTTTATCCAGCTCATACCTAAAGTTCAGCCTCAAACTACTTACCTCAGGCCTTCTAGATAACTGCTTAGAGAAATAGCAAGATACTTGATCCTCATATACTCCTACAGTCACCTTAGGTCGCTAAAACATTACCTGCCTGATGATATCTGCTGAGGTCAGCACCTGTGAGTGAGGTGAGCCCATTGCTCACCTGTGAGTGGGCAATGTTGCAACAAAGCGTAAAGTGGGTTTGTTTAAAGACCATTTCTTTTATTTTATAAAATGGATATTGAAATGAATACATGTCTGCTTCACTTTTCTCCTAAACTTATGTGTTGATTACATTGTAGGGGAAACATATCATTTTGAAAACTTGCAGTGCTTCACTTAATCCAACAATAAAAAAATATGGACTTGATGACGCTTTCCTCCTACCTTTCTTGCTAGATGATCACTGGACTTCTTTTATCTGCTTCCCTTAGTACTTTTGAGTTTCTTTTTTTTATTATTATGGACTGACAGTATGTATTTCACATTAGAACTTTTCAAGTCGGTTTTGGAAATGGGCAGTTTAAATAAGTGGCAAAAATTTGTACATTTCTGACCCAGGAGTTGATAGTTCAGTAAGGTCTATCTTCAATAGGATATGATGGATGGAAGAATATGTTTGTAAAATCTAGTTTAGTGACAGAGACAAAAAATATGCAGAATTAAAGTGCCAGAATATAGGTTTTTCCCTAAATCGTCCTTTACACGCTACATGTCTTATTTAAGTCTTGCACAAATTTTCATATTAATTATGTTCTTCTAATACTGTTTTGATTAAAAAAATACTATTTGGACAAGATAGCAACCTGAAATAAACACAGTTAATGCAGTTTTGGTGCTGGTAATTTAAATGCAACAAAGAAATTTTAACATGGATTTGATAAATATTACTTGGAATTAAAGTCACTACACTTCATGTTGCATATATGTCAAAGGAGAGAATAAATGGAATATAAAAGGTTTTTTTTGTAAATAGGTAATTGTGTCTTCACAGAAAATATCCAGTGACATCATTATATAGGGATCCAAAGCAAACACTCAGATACATAGATATTTTAGATACACGTGAAAATTCTAAACAAAATTTCTGATGAAATTGAGGGCAAAAAAACCAATATTCTTCAAACTATATTTTTATTTTTACAATTTTTACACTTCCAAAATAGTTAATTACTATTGTGTCTTTTAAGAATTGTTATATTTTATAATTATGTCTAATCCCAAAATTTCTATTTTCTGTAAGTTTCTACAAGTTGCACCAAATTGCATAAGCTAGCATAAGAATTATATAAAATTTGTAATCATCTAGGATAAAAAATAAAATTATGAAAGCAAAAGTGAATCAAGTGATCCTATTCCTGTTTGGAACATGATCATGGATTTTCACTTGAGGAGATAGGTTTTAAGAAAATATCTTTTATTTTTACTTGAAGTAGCATTGTTTTCCAACAGTATAAATGATTTAGGGGTATAATGATAATCTTAAACTCAATAGGAACAATCCAATTAAGATATAATATAAATGGGTACTTGACTTTTATCTGTATCATTTTGTTCATATATTCCAGTTTTAAAACATATCCATTTCTTCTTCCAGGTTTGTCCACCAGAAAATGAGTGTACCCACTGGGCAGGCTGCAGGGGCTTCTCAGGCCTGGCCTTCCACTGGCCCACCTGGGGCTCTGATTGGTGTATTGGCCTCTCTTCAGCATGGTGGGTCCTGGCCTACTTGATGAGCAGACCAACAGCCCTCTTCAAGGGGCAGCTTCTGCTTCTGCTGAGAAGCCAGGTGCCTTCTTACATGGCGAGTTCTTGCTTGGACGTTGGTCTCCATACAAAAGACACTAATCGGTCAGAAAGATGTCATCCAGCCACATGCCAACCATCCCATTTTTCACGGCCACTGGAAATAAATTTTCATTGTTGCTTATCTCTATGTGATTGATTTTGAGTCCTATCCTGTATTCTTAAGTGCGCACAGGTGAGGACCCACCAACCATGACATCTCCTCTCCACAGTATTTCCTCCATTTCCAATTGCTTATTGCTTGTAATTTTGCAATCTTTCTTCAGGTTCGATTATGACTTTATAGTTCACACGTTTCACCTGAATTTGGTAGATCATCAAATGCTATGTTTCATTTAATAATTTGGTTGCTATCTTGAAACAAAATAGTAATTTGTGCATTTTTGTCATTTTGATTTTAATCTAGATATTTTGGTGATTTGTCATAAATTTAGTACGAGTTAAGTTCTAAGAAGAAAGACATCTAGAGTTGTTAAAGCAAAGTAACCTATTACCAGACACAAGCATGAGATAAAAATTACATGCTATCTGTGAGCCACTAGCTCTCACAAACTCACACAAGGCACAATGATATGACCCATGCTTACACAATATCGGATATGTTTCCTTAGAGACCAGAGGGTCATTGGAAAGTTCTCAGTTTACTTGTTTATAAAAACTCAGGACTGTATTTGGAAGAGGCCAGGTCTTTTTATTTTTCATACAGTTTCTTTAACTGAGCAATTTTGCCATTTGTATTCATTCTTAATTTTTTGATCTTTTATTCTCTTACGGTGGTGTTTTGTTTTGTTTGCACTTTGGGTACTTAATGTGCATTACTCAAATTGTTCTTAATTTATGAAACACCCAAAGGCAAATATGTTTGGTCAAACACTTGTTTTTTAAATGATATGCATGAGAGGCGGGCAGATGGGGGGCGGAATTTTTCTTGGGAAATAAGCCCTCTTAACTTGGCTCCAAATCGCTTTTCCACTTTTTTTCCTTCCTGGTGTAAAACCACGGCATGGCTCTGTTATTTTCTGGAAATGAAAGGAAGAATATTCATAAATGTGGTCTGCTATGAACTAGGCAACATCTAAGCATTAATCTCCATTCAGTATAAAACGGTTATTAATCAAAAGCAGAGGAGGAGCTGAGAGTTATGGAATCAAATCTGGTATAAATTTGAGTTCAAGTTTATGAGACTTAATTTTTATTTATTTTATTATTATTTTTAAAAATTACATCACAATGGAAGAATTGGAAACTGTGCATTGCAGGGACAGAGTTTCAGGTCTGCATAATATAGAGGGCCTGTACCCCAAGTATTCAAGTATAAGATACTGGGTGGTGCTTTCTGAGAATCACAGTGTTATAGTGAATTAGACATTGCAGACCCTCAGCCCCACTCCAAGGCAGCCTGGGTCATCAAGAGGACAGACATGCCTTCTACCCAGCCATTTATGCAAGGTCGTTCTCTTCAAAGTAAATACCTCCCTAGCCCCAGATAAGACCCAGTCTCTGGCTACGTGGCATAACCACTCTGCTCTGCTTCTGTAACATAGCTTGCTTGC
>PVIJ01022623.1:0-15743 GCA_004024925.1 Scalopus aquaticus
TCACTTATAACAGGACTATAGGGAGGCCGGGTGGGAGAGAGACACTCAGCGGTGGGGGAGGGGGGAGGGGAGGATAAGGGCACAAAATGCAAGAGAGGAGAATACAGGGGACCATGGAGATGGATCACGGGTGAATTGGTGGTGGGCTGCCCAAGGGGAATACAAAATGTAAAAGACACAAATAACAATAAAAAAAAAATGGAAAAAAAATAAAAAAAAATAAAAAGTGAAGATTAGGTTAGGTATTCATGTGGCTGAGATTAAAGATGTTCCTCTTATTTTTGTGTGTGTGTTTTCCAATTTTATGTAGTGAGCAGGTGCTGACTTTAATAAGAGAAAATAAGGGAATAATAAAATATGGGGTGTTTAGAGATTTTCAGGGTGTTTGGTACATTTCTAACTGGCAAGAGTTCAAGATTGGCAAGAGTTCCAGACACGTCTGCTTTGGAAAGTTGGTCAAGGAGTAACATTCACGAGCCCCAGTTTGAGCATTACTGCCTGCAAACCCCCATCACCATTCACGTAACGAACAGATAAACTAAGCATTTACACTCTGACAAACTTAACCGACTAGGTTTTAACTACACTGCTTTTGACCAAGTCACCTAGAACCAATGTATGGCATTTATTAAGAAATTGCTTTAGGAATTTATTGCTTTAGGAATAAATTTATAATCATTTATTATAATGTAGTATAATATTTGTTCTCCCCACCCTTTTTTTTAACCTCAAATAACTGGCTTAACAGAGAGTTGCTTTGGAGAGGATTTTAATAGCACAATTTTCCCATTTCCCCCAGCTGCTAACTTTTGGATCATGACAACCGTGAAGTATGTATTGCCTGAGGTTGCTGTTGGGCAGGCATGCAGAGAGGAGACTGTTCCCTGCAGTGTGGGTCACCGCAGCGAGTGACATGCTGGGATCCAAACCCCAGTGGTTCAGTTATTGTCCTCTCTTTCACTCCTCACGTGTGCGGGAACATCTGAGGGGTTATTCAGGAAAAGGCCAGTCACTGAGCAGTCACTAAGGCCTACTGTGGCATTCCTCAAGAAAGCCCTGTCTTCAAACATGGAGTTACTGGTGACAACTGGGAAGCAGAGCAAGCCATCGTGGTGGGTACTGCGTCGCTCCAGAAGTGTCCTGATGGTTCCTCTGTCTCCTCGCCTCCCACCACCAGCTTCCTCTGCATTTCTGTCCCCTTTTCCTCTCTCTCCCTCAAAGGCTGGGTGAGCCTCAGGCTTTCAATGCTCACCTGACTGCTCACAACTGTAACTCTGAGCATTGTCATCTCCTTTGTTTTGTTTGCCTGAATTTTCTACATTTCCCGTAATTTTCTGATCTTATATTTGTAAGGAGAAAGTGTTACCCTCTAACATTCATAGAAGGAATTAATTTCTCACTGGAGTAGGAGAGCATTCCTGATAGAGACAGAACCCTGAGGTAATCAATTCACGGGCCTGTTTTCCAACATTGTCTTCCAGATCTTTTTTACCTAGTAGAAGCTCCAAATGGCTACATTTTCAGAAAGTAATTTCTGGGGTTGGTCTCCCTCTCTTTTTCTTTTTCTTTTTTTTTTAAAAAAAGATTTATTTATTTATACATACAAGCTGGGGTACAGGCCAGAGGCGGGGGGCGGTGAGAGGGTTCACCAGAGACAGAGCGGGGAGCAGAACAGGCAGATCAGAAACACACTGCTGAGGGGAGCAGCAGGCGAGGCAGGAGAGTTCTGCTGCGCCATGTGGGAATCTCCCCGGCTGGGCATCGAACTCGCATTGACGCTGCCGACAGCTCCACAGCGCAGCGCTCAACCGCTGCGCCACCAGGGAGGCCCTCCCTCTCTTTTTCTTAATAAGTAATAAAAGCTCACATTCTAGTGGGTAATAACCGCCTAGAATAAAGGGAACCTTCTGTCCCATCAGGTGTGGCCGTGTGAGCAGGCCTGGCCAAGCGAGGTGGGTGGCTGTCTGTGACAGGTGCGACTTCCAGGATCACTGTTAAATAGAAGCTGTGTGACCCCCGCTTCGCCTCCCCACAAGTGGGGGTGGGAATGAGGTGCTGGTGAGCCATCCTGAACAAGGAGGTCAACACCAGCACCCAGGAGCTGGGTCCAGGGCACTGTCCAGCCACCATTCGAGTGACCCAAGGACACCGGACAGTTTATATAAGCGATACTAACGCCCCTCTTGGTTACGCTATTACGTTTGTTTTCAGTTGGAGGCCTGTTAGAGACTAGTACACCCCCAAATCAGAGTCACGGAGGAAAGCGAATCCCAGTGAAAAAGGCTACTGAAACGCAGAGCCGGTCAGCGGCAGGGGCCTGGTGAAGACGTGGCCTTTTCTTTTCCTCCAGTAATAACTGCGCGGAGCCCTTGAGGCCTATGAAATGCTGGCGCTTCGAAACTCAGTCAATTCCCCAGAGCTGAAGGGCTCTGCTTTCACGGGGCTACTGTCCTTCCTCCCGCTGGCCACTGCCTGCTTCCCGGCACTGTGCCAGGTGAAGGAGACATTACCAGAAAGACCCAGTCCGGGGACATGTAACTACAATGTGCTGATTCAAAGTCTTGGCCACGGATCAGCCACTTGGGAATTAAGTGAGGAAGTCTTAGAGCGTCTCCCTGGTAATGCTTCTGAAAGGCAGAGGGGTCCCTCTGAGATCTTTCTTAGGCTAATCAAGCACCGTCATGAGGTGGTCTATCCCATCCCCACATGCGTCCAACCCTGAAAGAACGAAATATTATTGACGATAATTCAGGTTTAAGTCACGGAAAGTGGGATTTCTACCTCCATTTACAGAGGCCAGCAGGAATTTTCCATTTGGTTTAGATACCAAACGGTACAGCTAATGATCTAATGGTGCACTGAAGATTTCAATCCAGCTTAGCTAAGAACTGGAAGCATTAAGTTTCACTTACCTGAACCAGCATTTAATTGAGAGCATACTATGTGCCAAGCCATTCATGACATTTTCAACCTCATGACTATCCTTTGTACAGATGGGAAAAGTGAAGCACAGGGCACTGCAGTTCAGATGAGGGGCTGATCCTGACATGAGTTCAGGCAGCAGACCTTCCTTCTAGGGCCACCTCCTCCCTCACCTGGGGGTTACAGGTCAGCAGACACCTAAAGTCAACAAGGATTTCTAAGGTTCAGGAAAGGATGTTCCTGACACAAGGTATACTTGTAACGGGTGGTTGAAGCCAAGGACTGTTATAGGTGGTGCCTCCCGGAGGGGGTTGCTGGTGAGGATAGATAGCCCCAGGGAAATGCGAAAAAGTATCGCATTTTGGGGGTGGAGATTCTGGTAAGAAATATAAGGGACTGCAGAAGGGGGCGTGGATTCACACAGTCTTCCGGGTTCAGCATTTGAGCTTTCAGCATTTGGGATTCATCGGTTTTGGATCTTCAGCAACTTCAGGGTCAGCGATTTTGGCCCCCACTGCGCCGATCTTCCAGAAGGCCTCTGAAGGTGGAGCCCTCCAGTAGCCAACCTCAGAGAAGAAAAGTTTGGAGGCTTTGCAAGTAGCTGAGCAACTGAAACTGTTCCTGGTTTTGCTGCTCTTACAGCTGAGGAGAGAAGGGAAAAGACTTGGAGCCGACATCTCGCTGAGCTGTGAGTGTGACCATTTGTCGGGCCATTCAGCTGCTGTTTCGAGCGTTGCTTGCCTGTTGCTGCTTTGGGGCATCTCGGCAGCTCTGGGAGCATCTCCCGTCGTGTCTTCTGTTGTCATCGTGAGTTGGAACCCAGCCTATAGTCTGGCTGCTGCGTGCCCGCAGTGGCAGGAAGACGCCATCTTGGGAAATGTGGCCTATTGTTTGGGAGAGAAGCTCCTCATCCTCAGTGGGGGGAAGACTCTGTCTGAACTGATTTTTGTTTGGGACTTAAAAAGACTGGACACGTTCAGGTGAGACAAACAGCCATTTCTGGCCTCAGTAACTCTTTGTTTTTCCCTGGTTTATTAAATAAATCCCACTGTTGTTGTTTTCTGAGCCTGAGTAGTCTTGCAATTGTGCGTGCAGGTGAAGAACTCAGACAGTGACCAGTAAACTATTTGGGCAGTATCCTTGGCTGGTTTCAGCGTCCCTCCCTGCCCTGTATCATGCCCACTTTTAAAACAATGTAAGCTCCCTAAAATCTGAAGCATCATTGAATTAGGAGGGAGAGGCTACCCACACCTCTGTATTGAGTCTATTATGGAGTTTATTATGATTTTTTTTTCCTTTTTGCAAATTTTGAGAGATTGAGAGTGAGAACCAGAGAAAGAGAGAGCGCCTTAGAGTATTAAGTCTGCTCCCTGGCGGCAGCGCACACATGTGGGCTCCACGATAAAGAGCTCCACAGAGAACAGTTACAGGTGACGGGAGACATGCAAGTCTCTGCCATCGTACATGCCAGTCTGTCTCTGCTAAATGAGCATTAACTCCGACAGGCAGGGAGCAGGTTGCAGTGATCCCCAGTATCGAGTCCAGTGTCTGAAAGATCATAGATGCTTGACATATTTTGGCTGTACTGAGCTTGGCTACAAATCCTCCCTTGGAAAGAAGCTCATCAAATGCCATTTACAAGGATAAGGCATATGGCTTTATCTTGTCTTTCTTTTTTTCTTTTCTCTTTTCTGGCCTGTGGGCTCTTATTCTTCCTTCCTCTCTCTTTTTCTCTATTCCAATGTGCAGAAGAAGGTAAGGATTGGTGGGAGTAATGGACAGAGAGTAGGTGTGTTTAACCCCAGTAATGTTTTGCATAGGTTTCCCTAGGAAGGGGCCTTGGACATGTGTGTGAGATAATAATAAATCAATTGTCTTTATTGTCTTCTGTATCCAGGGCTAAAAATATTCAGCTTTATCTGGAGTAAATAACATGTGCTGTACTGTTTGCAAAGAACTGGGAGACTCAGTTCGTTCAACACTGTTCACTTTGGTGGGGCAGCTGGGACCAGAATCCAGAAGCTGCCAGGGACCTCCTCCCCAACTTCCCCAGCTAGGAAGTTATCCCTGATGTTAATTTTGAGTTTTTATTGCATGTCAACCTAGGTCTCTGCATTTAGGAGGCCTGAATAAATCAAAACCACTACCAAGGACAAAAAATATGGAGGCTCACGGTATCCTGGTTTGGGCAGCTGTTTCAAGTTAGACTGACCTGAGTTTAAAACCTGATTCCACCACTTACTCATTTCATGAATTGATGGAAATTATACATGAACTTACATTTCAGTTTCTTCTGGAAAATACGATATCCACATGTTCTTTATTAGAGTTATTTTGAACATTAAATGAAGTGGGATAAGGCAGTTAGCAGAGAACCTGGTATATAGGGGCAGTCCCATAAAGGGCCATTAATAATGACAGCAGTAGTAACAGTAACAGTGGCAGTCGTTATTGTTGCTCTTTTTGGGTCTTCCTTCAGTGTGCAGGCTAAAGCATGTATTAAATGAACCTTTGCAATAGTTCTGATGAGGCACTGTGATGCGGTGCGAGGCTTGAAGGTCTAACATACTGAACCAACAAATAGCAACTGAGGCAAGTCACTGGTAAGATGCTTTGGGAAACAAAGAGTCACAAGGTAGAGAAAGAGTTTGTACAATCATTGAGGACACAGAGCATAAGGAATGTTCAACCACAGCATGACCTGCAAAAATAAGGACATACTGAAGATGCCAAGAGACACCCAGTTCATCAAAAAAAAAAAAAGTATAGATTAGGGCCTGCCCAGCGTATCTGGGAGCTTCTCATGGAGTGAGATTTTCACTTCACATGGTGATGAGCTATAGCTAGACAGAGAAGAGCATGAAGGGCACTCAGGCCTAGGGGGGCATATGGAAGAGTGTGTGGCCTGAGGGACACGGACTGTCTCACTTTTGCCGCCAGGTCATGTACAGAGGTGCCTTATTAACCAGAACCCCAGGTGTCTCTTCATCCAGAGATGTCAGTCACATGCCTGGCTGTTCAAGGCCCCTTCTGAGGGAAACCCACTTAGCCACAGTTGTTCCTGATTGGTTCTGGATGGTCCTTACTTTGGGCCAAGAGGCAATGTTCCTGCCCCTCTGGGGTGAGAAGTCTTGAAGTGCCCAAGAGCTGCCCACGCAGCCTCCGTTCCCTGCACAAACAGTGGGCCAGACCAACTGCACTCTGCCCAGGGCTCCAGTAAGTAGGCGGGTCAGCTGTGGTCAGAGATGCGAGAGTAAGAAAAGTTCTGGAGAGACCCAGATGAGTGGAAAACCCGAGTGAGGGAAGGAAGTGTTGGGGAGTGTCTCGGGAGCAGCAGGGTGCCCAGGGCTGCCTGTTCTCACAGCTCTCTGTTCTCTCCCCTGGCTCCTCACCACCCCTCCCTCTCTTACAGGGCAACCCCAGTGTGAAATGGGTTGGCCTGATTGTGGGTCCTCACCCGCGCGTGTGCTTAAAAGAGACTTATGAGCCTGAACTGCTGGCACACACAAAAAGGTCAATAAAGGGTTTATTTACAAAAAGGGGAAAATGAAGAAAGGAATGACTCAGGGAGAAAGCGGGAGAGATAAATTGGTGAATGTGTCCTACCAGTTCTGCTGAGCTGGGACCCCAACAGCATGCTGAAAGCCGGCAAAACACCAAGTACCCACAAGGCCCACATGTCCGGTTATACACCAAGCCTGGCTGGTTAACCCCACACTCAGCTCCCAACACCCTCCCTCGGGGTGGGATTTGTAGTCCCTGGTGTCTTGGATCTCTTTGGTCTGGGGTGGGGGTGGGGTCCATAAAACCTGTTTGTGGAGTCTGTTCAGAAAGACGTCCTTTCTCCCCAACACATTTACTCTTTCCGTTCTTCGCAACCGAATCCTCGTTCTTTCCCGGCTGTACTGGTAGCATGAGAAAGGTCCAGTTTTTGAAAATAACAGTATAAAGCCTTTTATTTGGGGATTAATCACACAGCCGTTTGCACTATCACTGTGTTTTATCAAGAGCACAGACTCCTGTTGCATGGACAGATTTGCGGCACAGATGGCTCCCATGGAAACATCTGTATGAAACTGTGGACACAGCCCTCCACACACGCACCGGATTCTGTCAACAACAGTCGAATAGCCAAGGGTTCGGGGGCACTGGTGAATTATTTTCTGCCAATCTCAAGAACGAGTGTGAACCTGAGTTTCAGGAATAAGAACCCAGCCGTACCGGGCAAAGCAAGACCAGCCCAAGAGAAAACGTGTTTTGTAAACGTGAGTTGGCCTTCAACACCACGGAAGTTCTGGAAGTTCTGGCGTCTTTGGCAACTTGAGTGCATAATTCATTGGCAGGGCCTGGTGCTCTGTCTCGTGTTTGGCTGTCCTTGGGGTCTGTTTCCCTTACCCCCAGCCAAAAGAAATCCTTCTGTGGCTCCATTAGAGAGAAGCGATAAGATTGATGAATAGATGCATTTCTATTTCATGCCACTGAGCACTTCTGGCTGCTGCATTATTAACTCAGAGCCCTCCTCCAGACTGTTGAAAGGCTTTCTAATCTGATCTCCTGGTGTAGCCTCAGGCCAAGCGGTTCTCAGAAGTTGGAGAGAGCACTTTTTCTCCCCTACCCCAAGTATGGCATTGAAGATAAAGAGCAAACAGTGCCGGGTGATTAAGGGTTGCCCGTGACCTTGAGCACTTGCCATAATGGCTTCAGTGTGGCTTCTTCACACATCAGAAGCACCGGTAGAAAGTCTAATGATGGGGGTTCTTTTCATCTCACCCCGAGGTCAGTCAAACAAGAGTCTGTGAGAGAGGGAATCAATGAGGGAGAAAAGAGCACAAGGGACTATGGTGACGTCTCGCGGGTGAATCGGTGGTGGGTAACCCACGGGGAATACACAGTAATGTAAAAAATATAAACAATAATAATAAATTTAAAAAGGATGGCTTTCAACTCAGAGGGTAACACTGAGGGAATTTCAGGCACCCTAATAAAATGAAGTCTCTCTGATATTGTGGAGGGGGTGGTGCTGTGTGGGGGGGAAGGAACTGGGTTGTTATCTGAGGAGCCATCTTCCCTGAGGTGCCTCTTTAACACAGTTAAAGATCTCCCCAGGGACTGAAGTGTGTTCCTAGGAGATGGTTAAGAAAGGAAAGGTGGGGGTGGAGAGCAAAAGGAGACCAGAAGGGCCTTCCCAGCAAACTGCAGGTGCTCTCTGCTCTTTCTTTGGGCCAGGATCTTCCTAGGAACTGGTGCTCTGGGGCGGCTGTCAGGGAACCATGAAATGAGGATCCACCTCTGCACGGCCCAGTTCTGCAAGGTGGGGCTTGGCCCTCCAGCGGAAGATGCCCTGAGTTGAGAGAGAACTCCCAGGACAGTGCAGCAAGAAAATCCTGAGGCCCACCCAGCCACCCAGCCTTGGGTGCAAGGATGCCCATCAGTGCTTGCCTGCACACAGCCCCTCTCCACAGGATGGGCTGGATGCTGACCTTGGGACCCAGAACCAATGCTTCCCACAGACCCCTGGAGACCACCCAAATTGCATGTTCCTCAGCTGGTCACATGGCTTTGGAGATCAGCGTTGGCTGAGCCGTCCCCCTTACCCTTCCCCTGTATTTCCACTGTCACAGTTGGGGAGGCTGTGATAGCAGGGGGACCTTCAGAAGAGGTCAGGCAGGGGACGTGGCTTCCCTCTGGCCTGCTGACCCCACTGGCCATGGTTTTGTGGGCAAACTTCCAGCAGGGTCTCCCAGCAGGTGGAGCCCAGCCAGAACAGCTGGCTTCACCCAGCAATCGGCCCATGGTGAAATGTGGAATAAAAAGAAAGCGAATAAAGGTCAAGAAAAATACAAACTTGCAAGCTCACCTTGGACATGAGGCATACAGCAGAGGAGAGGAGGGGAAGGGGTCTAAACAGGGGAGGGGGGAGCACAAGGGACTGCAGTGATGTTTACGGGTGCTGTGGGGGTGGGAGAACTAGGGGTACACACCTGAGGGGAGAATACTGTCCAAAAATCAACAATGCTGTAAGAATAAGAACAACAAATGCCCCTCTAAGTCCCCGTCCCATCTGCCAACCAGAGGAACTGACTCTGGGAGGGCGGGGGTGGGGACAGCAGAACAGCAGCCGAAGGCCGTGCTCTCTGCTCTCACCTGGGCCCGCACTCCAGGGCTGAGTCACAGCTGCGGGTGCCCCACACTGTGACAGGAAACAGAAAGGGCAGGGCAGGGGGAGCATTGTAGGGTGACCTCCTGGGAACCACAGGGGAGGAATGTCACTGAATCCTCGAGGGAGCCCCTCTCCAGAGGGGCATTACCCCCCTCACAGGTGAAGCCCTACCAGACTGCTGAAGAATCTTGCTCAAGATCATGCTAGAAGGGCAGGAGCCAGGCCCCCAGCCCCTCAGGTGAGAAGCAGTGCTGACCCAGCGTCATCCACTAAAACGATGTGAGCGCAAAGAAACACAAGCGGGAAATGGCTTCATTGGCAGAGCCACATCTGGTCTGGGCGTGCCCAGGCCGCTGAGCTGGGGCCGCTGGTGGGCTGCTGAGCGCTGTGTCCCCAGGCTGCTCTCTGCTCCCGGGACAGCCCCTCCACCAGGCTCTAGAGGGAGTGCTGGGCCCAGGTTACTGAATGAACAGGAGGCCCTCGAGCCTTCCTAAGACACGGGCCAGGGCTGTGAGCAGTTAGCAAAATGGAGTGAGTGGCAGGTTGACCAGAGAGCTGAATGTGCTTGAAAGCCCAGCCAGGTGTCCTCAGACGAAACACAGCCACGTCTTCTGCTGTCAAATTCAAGTGTGTGCGGCACGACTGACACCAGGATGTGGAGGTGCTGGACAGTGGACACTGCAGCTGTGTGGAAAGACAAGATGCCGCCACTTATAGCAAAAATGGGAAGGGGTATTAGCCAAAGTGAAGTAAGCCAGAAAGACAAAGACAAATATCGGATGAGTTCATATACATGAGTAATACAAGGAAATAAGCCGATGAACTGATAAAGCAAAATCATTATAAGCTAGTGGATACTGGTACCGACCTGGGTTTCTGAGGTTAAGGGGTGGGGAGATGGGCTCAGGGGGGGTGGGGAAATGGTGGTGGGGAAAAAAAAGAAAAAATCAGGTGTGAATAATTTCCTTTGCCTGATCCCAAGCTCATCCAACCTCTCCAAGGTCCAGCCCAGCTTCCTCCTTCTCTGAATTCCTGCTCCCCAGGAGGGACTTTCTCCCTCCTCTGAACACCCACCTTCTCACTGTCCCTGCCAGTCTAAGGACAGCAAGAAAAAGAAAAGCCAGAACCCACCACAGTGAAAATCCTGGCTGCGTGCTAGAATCCACTGGGGAATTGTTTTTTAAAAATAGGGATGAAAAAAAAGTATGTCCAAGTCCAACCTCTGGATAATTAAAATCAGAATCTCTGAGGCTAGAACCAGGGGATCTATGTTAAAAAAAAAATCAGCCAGGATGGTGAGCCACAGCTGCAAGGTCACAGAGCCTGCGTGTGCCACTGCCCCTCTAGCTGGTGAGCCCGTGGGCATGCAGGTGGGCACGGGGTCATCCTGGCTGCGCCCTCGCCGAGAGGCTAAACCTCCCTGGTGGGATAAGGGAGCATGTTTTGCTTTGCTTTTGTTGTGTAAGGTATGAGTCCTCTGTGTGTTATTTTCTGATGGGGGCAACCCGAGAACACAAATTCCAAAGAAAATAAATTCCCCCTTGTTACCATCCCCAGGGAGGACAGGCTGTGTTGCTGGTTATCTCCTGCTTTCAATTAAACAGCCTTCAGCCAGATTCCTCTGTAGCCTGGAAGGCCTGAGCCTTGTAAATGGCACACTTTCAATTATTTATCTAAACAAAGGTGAGCCAGGGGGCAGTGCTAAACACTCGCCTGATGAACTTGAGCCCAACCCTGCGCCCTTGGAATTCTCAAACTTGGCTTTGTGGATCCAATTTCCTTAAATTTTTTTTTAAAAAGGCACACTACATACGAGGCCATAAATTCCATCTCAGAAATGGAAAGCGTGCCAGACTGGAGCTGCATGCACGCCTGTTGCTAGGTTGCTGAAATCAAACAATCATAAGTCACTGGCAAGGAGGTAGGCGGCTGAGTCCCTTCCAGTTTTGCGCTGTCTCTCCCCTCAAAGGACGCCTAACATCCTATGTCACCAATGAATCATAAATCCCCTCAAAAAGGAACAGAAACCAAACAAGAGCAATTGATGAACGTAAGTGGAGCAAAGGCCCAGGCTCTCCTGCAAAGAGGCTCCTGGTTCTTGTCAGCCAGCCCAGGGCTCCGGGCCGCCCTCCATGGGGCTGGCTTGTGCCCCTTCCCTCCAGGGGCCAGCCTGTGCTGAGCCTATGACCCAGCCTGATCCCCAACGGGACAGCCGGCTGCGGAGTGAGCACTGAGGGTGGCCTCTGTGGACAACAAGCCCCTTCCACTTGTCCGAACGTGTCAGCTGCAGAAAAAGGGGAACTTGGGAGCAATAAACCAGCTGGAAGGCAGGAGATGCTGGTGCAAGTGCCGCTCTAGCCACGACAGAGGCCATGTAGTCTGTGCCCATCACCCTCAGTGCTCTGAACCACAGACCCACGGAAATGCTTAATCCTGACTATACAGATGGGCAAACAGAAGTCCAAAAGGGTGAAGCTACTTGGCTCAGGTCACACAGCAGCAGATGCCCACGCTGGATCTGCACCCAGCCCGATTTGACTTCAAAGGCTGGCTCCCGACTGTGCTCTCCGCGGCCCCACACCGCACAGGCCTGACGCTTGGAAATGCGGGGGGAATCACTTCTCGGTCTCTGCTGCAACTCCCTTCGTTCAGACCTCAGACTCTCGCCCTCCCCACAGCCTCTTCATTCTATCTTCCTGTCTTCCATCCCACCCCTCATTCCTTCAAGAACAAATATTAAAAAATACGGCTTCCTCGTCTCTGGAACTCCCACAGCACTTGCTCTCTGTACCAGTCAGACCCGGTCAAGGTCACATGTGCCTGTCACAGTAGAAGGGACACTCCTCTCCCCAAAACCTGGAAAGTTTCCCCTTCTGTTACACAAAGCATCATGGGGTGCTGGGTGCTGCAGTTTACTCAGGGCCCTTGTTTACTCATTGCTGGGTGATGTAGTCGGGGTTACATGGCCTTTGAGCCTCCTGCCAGTTCTAAAGTTCTCTGGGAAATGCCAGATATCTTGGTACCATTTGAAAGCTCCCCAGTAGTGCAAAAGCGGAGAACTTTTGACCACAGTCAAACCATTAGGAGTTGAAAACAAAGACACGGATGTTCTGTTCCTCTTCACTTTCCGAAGGACCATGTGACGGCATCCTCAAGCTAGTCCTGAGATGTGCGATGGCCCCGCAGGGCAGGGGTTGCTGGGCCTGGTGCCTTGGGCCGAATGAAAATGTTGTGAAATGTGCACTGTGATGAAGTGAGCTTTCTGTGATTATCTACAAGCTGAGTTACACACAGAGCAAAAACTACTTAAACATTCCACTTAGTCATGAAGCCAGTGTGAATTCCCGACCTCATGCTTAACATCTGCCAAAAGTACCTCCCCCAAAATGTGAAAAATAGACTCTCACATTTGATTTCTCGGAGGATGAACTCCAAACTGTAAACGATTTGGCAAGAGAAAGGGACACTTGGAGAATCAGCATTTTTCTTACTAAATTACACAATTTCATATCTTTTAAAATAATTTATAAAGACATGTTAAAAATGAGAACAAAATAACGAGTTATTCAAAGGAAACGATAAATATAGCAGTAACTGAGGCTAAAGAGGGCTTCTACAGTTAAGCACTCTGTTTGGGGTGAACTTTCTGGCAGCTGAGCCTAAAAAAGGGAGTTATGATGGGTTAGCTCTAATATAGGTTTGGACAAGAGGTAAGACATTTGCCAAAGGGATGTTCATCTCTCCCAGTCCCAACTAGAAACAGAAGCCACATTAAAGCTGGGTAACGCAAGGAGAGGTCGCATGAAGGGTCTGAACTACAGACGAGTGGGCAGGGGAGACACAGGACAGGGGCCAAACACAGGCTGACAAGAAGGAGCCGGGGCCACCTGTAGTGGGTTGAATAGTGTGTCTTCCCAAATCAGCATCTACCCAGGAACTCAGAACACTTAGTTGTGATAGGGTCTTTGCAGAGGTAAATAAAGGGTGGAGATGAGGTCATCCTGGACTAGGCTGGGTTCTCAATGCAAAGTCCGTGCCCTTGTAGTAGACAGAAAAGGACACAGAGACAGAACAGAGGCCATCTGTAGACAGAGGCAGGCACTGATGTGTCTACAAGCCAAGAATTGTGAGCAGCCACTGGAAGCCAGGAGACAAGAATGGTAGAGCTTCTCCCTCAGAATTTCTGGAAGGAACTAATACAAATGACACCTTAATTTTAGACATCCGGCCTCATGAACTATAAGAGAACACATTTCAGTTGTTTCAAGTCTCCCAGTTTGTGGTTACTTGTTACGATTGTCCCAGGAAACAGCTACACCACCCCATTTCTTTAAGGGGTGAAAGGAATGGAGGTGACTGAGCCCAGAGGTGAAGAGGTATTGCCAGGATCACTTTCAGCTGAGCAGTGACCTTCAGTCAAGGGCAGAGCTAATCAGGCAACCTCGCAGGAAGAGAGTCAGGGGATATCTGTCTCCACCTCCATCCTCTCCTCCGCTCCTCCAATCTTCACTGGGCCTCCCCACTAGTCATACCCAATAGGAAGCCAGAGGACACGGGAGCCCCCCTGACATGGCCCACAACAGCCAGCGCCCTAGGGCGGACAGCAGGAGGAGGAAGAGTGGAAAGTGTATCGGAAAGGGGGAGTAAAAGCCATCAGCCTGAGATAAAACCTCACAATCACTTCTGGAATGTTAAACTGAAAAGAATCAACCTGAATCTTCCCATAAAGCGACTATTACTCTTCCCAGAAATAAAACATTGTCAAGATGCAGTCATCTCTCTCCTGAACCAGGCCCTTTTCTCCGATCCGCTGTAGTGGAAGTAGGTTTCTCTAACACAGGCTTGCTCTCCAGCTCGTCTCCACATTTAACCTTCACTGTGACTCTTATGGTAGCCGACGATTCCCCCAAGTTGATCTCTATTTTCGAACAATCCCAGGAAATCTGCACCAAGACGTCTCAAACTGTTCCAAGATGAAACATTCGAAACTCATCCATAGCATCTTTCCAAATCAACAACCCCTTCGAAACTCATCTTATTTCTCTAAACCATTTAGGCTAAAATGCTCCAATTTATTCCCTTTCCTCAAACCATCACGACTGTCAATCTTACTAAAGATAGTGTGTTTGGTTCAGTCCTCTCGCTCCATTTCTACACCTACCACCACTATGTCTAAGTCACATCCATTGACACCTAGATAACAGCAAACAAGGCTCCAAGCTGGTGTTCAGAACTCCAGGTTCCCAGCACTTCTGATTTTGCCATGGCCCAAGGCTACATTCCCAGCCCCATGCCATGACCACGTTTAAATTCTTCAGTGACCCCTTTGATCTCAATTCCTCTCTTATCATAGCTAGAACCCTCTGCCTGGCTTCTGACTCCATTCATATTCTGAGTCCATTCTCCTTGTCAACCTGTCTCCCCTCCAGGTGAACCTCTCTTTGTGCACCGTGCTGTGTCCAGGCGGTTCCTTTGCTGTCCTACCCCCCTGCTAGCAGAAGCCCCTTGTCATCCAACAGCAGCAGTCCTGACATTCCGTATGCCAGGGTCCATCAACTGAACTAAAGATTAAATTCAGGGCATTTGTCAAAAATCTTCCAACATCTACAGTCAACATTTCCTAGCAGGAAGTACAGACATGATGCTAAGCCTCCACATCTTTCCCTACGTTCTTATTTTCCCAGTTAATCTGTGAGCAACATGGCACCAGAGACAGCGTTGCTCTGGAGCAAAGATATTATTGCACAGCGATCAAACTGTGGCTTTGAAGTCAAACAGTGGAAATGTCCATCCATACACTATCTGTGTGACTTTGAACAAGTTATGTGCCTTCTCTCTCTGCCTCAGTTTTCTCATCTGTTAAATGGCAATTTGAAACTTGTCTCATAGTGGTTTGTTGAAGGTTTGGAGGAACTGACTGATGCAAAAACCCCTAGCACAGTACAGGCAAAATGTTCAACTCTTAATAATATAAACACTGAACAGAAAAGTCATGTAACTTACACTCGAGGTCAATAAGTGAAAGTAGTTTTTAAGCACATGCAGCCCAGATATGGACAACTGGTTGCTGGGTTATATCATTTGTCCCCATTTCCACACACTCCTCCCCGCCCTGACATTGTCTTCTTAAAGCCAAGATTTTTGCTCAGACTTGTTGGTGTGAGAATAACCAGAAATAAGCTTATGGACCATTTTTTTCCTCCAAAACAACCAAACCTGGAAGCAGTGTTTTTGTGGATCCCAAACTGTCCTGTATCCTCAATAGATTCTTGGAGAAACTGACCACAGGAGATGTGGTTGTCATATATTTCCATATTTATCAACATTGTTAGCTGTCTCTTGGGCATTGCTTAACAGTCAAAAAACAAAAGGTTACCTATGTGAAGATATAACATGAATGAAAAATCATATGCATATATGCAGTAGCTACAAAAGATTAATAAGAATTTCAATGATATGCAATTCACAGCAACATGGATGGACCTAGAGGGGATCATGATCAGTGAAATAAGCCAGAAAGAAAGAGAAAAATATCGAATGGTTTCACTTATAACAGGAATATAGGGGAGCCAAATAAGAAAGCAACATTCAGCAGGGAAGGAGGGGAGGGGGAGGGCTCAAGAGGGGGGAGGAGGGGAGCACGGAGGACTATGGTGATGGC
>PVIJ01022624.1:0-15741 GCA_004024925.1 Scalopus aquaticus
GAGAGAGAGAGAGAGAGAGAGAGAGAGAGAGAGAGAGAGAGAGAGAGAGAGAAAGAAAGTGTGTGTGTTACCTTCATTGTCTACAGCAACTTTCCTTTGTTAAAAATATCTTTCCTGTGATGCTTTCAATAGTTGTGCAGACACACAGTCGCCGCTCGGTGTGTGTCCAGCTCTCGGCAACAGCAGCAGTTGCTGTGATGATGGAAAAAAGTCAGAGGGGAACCTGGGAAAAGGGTCATTTTGGTCTAATTTTGCACAAAGCTGGCTTCTAAAGAAGAATGTGATCATAATTATAGCAGTAGTCCTATGTAAGGAGGAAAAATAACAATAACGTGTCTTTTCACTAGAGAAATCCCAGGAAAAAAAAAAAGAAAAGAAACTAGAGGCAGGAAGAGTGATAATCTATTAACTACAAAGCTACAAAGGTTATTCCGGGAACCAAGGACCCATAAAATTGGAATCAGAGGCATTCTTTGACCTTGAAATCAGGTGACAAGAAGGATGGCTTGGGGACACTAACCAAAAAATATTTAAGTGGGTGAAGTCAGGTAAGTGAGTGCTCGGTGCAGGACAAGTGTCATTTCCAGTAGGTTCTCGAAGATCTGAAGCTTCATCTGAAATGCTATAGTTTCTGGTTTCATGTCATTTTTATTGGTAAATTAGAAGCCTGTTTCTCCGTGACGTGGGCCCTCAGACAGCACCGTTTCATTACAGTGTTGATGAGAACTAGAACCCAGGGGGACCCACTCTGGGCAGAGTTTGTCATCCCCCTGTCTTCGTGGGTCTCTCCAGGAACTCCGGCTCCTCCCCGCCCCAAAGCACTTGAGGTTCACGGTGCATCTCCCCTGTCCCAGTTGGCGGGAGTGCCGCGTGCGTGATGTGCCCTGTGGTGAAAGTGTGTCCTGTCCAGGTTCAGGTCCTGCCTTGCGCCTGAGTAACTGGGGTGGACCCTGGTCACCAA
Organism: Scalopus aquaticus; assembly: GCA_004024925.1. NCBI lineage: Eukaryota > Metazoa > Chordata > Mammalia > Eulipotyphla > Talpidae > Scalopus > Scalopus aquaticus. Next base: position 962 of record PVIJ01022624.1, read on the forward strand.
AGCTGAACTGGAATCAGCTGGTTAGAAAATGAATGGATGAGGGCCTCCCTAGTGGCGCAGCGGTTAAGCGCTGCGCTGTGGAGCTGTGGGCAGCAGCGACGTGAGTTCGACGCCTGGCTGGAGAGATTCCCACATGGCGAGGCAGACCTCTCCTGCCTCGCCCACTGCTCCCCTCAGCAGTGTATTTCCATCCATCTGTCTGTTCTGCTCCCCACTCTGTCTCTGGTGAACCCTCTCACTGCCCCACACCTCTGGCCTGTACCCCAGCTTGTATGCATAAATAAATAAATCTTAAAAAAAAGAAAATGAATGGATGCATGATTACGAAAGATTGCTACATTTGCCAGTACTTTGGGTCCTTATTTAGAAGTGTGGTGGTTTTGTGGCCAGAAATATGCCAGAGGAATGAACTCTTGTTTATATATCAGTTAGCCTATGGTCAGCTTGGTTTTGTTCTACGTCATTTCACTTCAAGTCAGCTTTCCAAGATCCAAGGGGTGAAGTCCAGTGAGGACTGACTTTATGGATTCAACAGGAGCAAATGTGTGACAGTTGCCTTGTTGACAATAACACTTTATTTAGCAAACTTGCCAGAGGACCTCTAACAGGCACGCGTGAGTTCTGTGCAGGCATCACCCAATTTGACCCTGTTGTTAGGGTTATTGTCCTGTAGTAATTTTATTTCGGTCCCTCCCCCAGGATCTGGGAGTCCCCAGGGGCTGCCTCCCACAAGCCCACACCCACACCGCCTGTGACTCTGCTTGAAGAGCATCTCCCCAGCTTCTGCTGAAGGTGCCGCCCAGAACCGAGCCCCACATTCGTGCTGAGAGCAGGCCCCTCACAAGCCCACAGCCCTTAGGTAGCCTTCCCGCCCGCCGGCCCCCGAGCCACGTGTTGTTCTGGAACCTGAAGTAACTCCTCTGGGATAGTCTCAAAATGTCCCTCAGGAACACCACTGCCAGCACCTCTCCCCATGGGAAGCCAAAGGACCCCAAAGGCAGTAGAGGAGCAGATGGAGACCACGCCTGACCCCACTCTCTCCAGGCTTCTCCAGAAGTGGCCGCTTGCCCCCTAGGCCAACCTGGCTCTTCCACAGAAAATGGTCTTTCTTCTGTTTTCAGTCTTCTTAGCCATGTCTTCTTCTCAAGAAAGGGGTTTGGCTTCATGTTTGTATGACTGCATTGCTCACTTAGGTGATTAGCACAGGAGAGAAGTTTCCAAGAGCCCGAGTCTAAAGCAACTGAAATTGCTGGTAACTTCTGAGTGACATCTACGCATGCGTGTGGGGGGTACCCGCTGTTGCCAGCTTGGTTTCCTCAATGTTTGCCCACCGGGTCTTTGAGATTCCTCCCTCTGAGGTTCAGCCTCCGCCCAGGGCTTCCTGGACAGCACCCCTCTCTGGAGCAACCTCCCAGCTCAACCCCAAGCAGGCTGGCTCCCTCAGACCCGCAGCCCTCACCTCCCTCTTTTGGATCCCCTCTAGGGTCATCTCCAGCTTGGCCTAAACACTTGTACCGAACAACAGCTGTGTTATTTGCAGAAACAGTAAAGGTTTTGATTGACATTTTAAATCTCAATTATATGACATGCAACACAAAGTAAAGAAAAGGCAAAACAATTAAGGAAAAGCTTCTATGATTAAAACTCAATTGACTTTTTGAAGCTGGTTCTGGTCATTACTTGGTGGCTAATTTTCCAAACTGAGAACGTCATGAGCTGGGAACTCAGAAGACACTCAGCAGAGAGCATGTTGGGTATCACTGACTTTATCAAAGGAAAATTTACTTTCACTGAGAATAATCCCCATTTAAATGGATGACCTAGATAAACTAGCTTAAGCTGCTACAAATGAAAATGCAAATAAAACATCTGCTTCTAACTGATTTTCACTCATCATTTTAACTTTGGAAGAGGAAAGGTTAGGAAGTTTTTAGAATCATTTGAATGCCAATTGCTTTGATCATAAATGCTCTGAGGATCCCATGAGTGTATGGGCTGAGCTTTTAAGCAGTGAATTCCCTCTGAGCTTTAAGACAGTAGAATACAAACAAGATGACAAGCTTAAGAGACTGGACATACCAGGTAGAAATGTCTAAAAAACAAATGAGAAATTGGGGAGATGTAATATACTGCAGCAGAGGGAGGAATGAATGTGAGACATAACTCAATGTGGGAGAGAAAGCTGAGGAGGAAAAATCTCATTCGTGTGGAATATATCTTCTTTAGAGACTCAGCAGTCATGTTGAAATAAGTGAGTCAATGCAAGAAAGCCCCCCTGATTTGGAGGATGCTTGACAGGTACAAGAAGCCAAGGAAATATGGAAGGACGATGCAACCTCGTGACAGGTGCCCAGAGAAACACGAAGCTACTAAGACAAGGTGGGTCACGGCACGCACTTGCTGCTACTTCCTGACCCTTTCGGTCCAGCTTTCCAAATTTTTCAAGTGACATTTGAAAAGTTGGGACAGTATTTATGACTTCTGGAACTATTGGAAGCTGGCAGCTCTTTTGTCCGGTGTAGTCATCTCGCCAAAGTAAGATGAAACGGAGCAGAGCAGCAGACACATGAGGGCTGCGGGCTCCCTTGCTAGCTGTGTGACCTTGGGCAACACACATACAGTCTCTGAACCATTGTGTCTCATTTCCTAAAAGTCATCAGATGTCTGGATGGGAGTTTTTGCATGGAATATAGTTGATCATTAAACCTAGCTCTTTGCATCATCATTAATTCTTCTACAGAGTGTTTGAGGATTTTCCAGAGAAGCATTCAGACATCCTTGAAGAAAACCTTTAAATCTTGTAGGTATCCAGGTCTCCCTGGTGGCACAAGGGGTTAAGTTGCAGCGCTGTGAAGCTATCCACAGCCACCACAGCAACGAGTTCGATCCCCGGCCAGGGAGCCTCCCACATGGCGCAACAGACCTCTCCTGTCTCCCTGCTGCCCCCCTCAGCAGTGGATTTTAGTAGATCCGCCTGTTCTGCTCCCCACTCTGTCTCTGGTGAATACTCTCAGCATCACCCCACACCTCTGGCATACACCCCAGCTTGTATGCATAAATGAATAAATCTTTTAAAAAATAATAAAATAAATCTTCTAGGTATCTTTGTATCCTTCAGGGCAGGTCCTGTTTGGATTCTCCAGGTGAAACCCAGCATCCTTTTTCCTTCTGCAAAGACTCTCAGATTTAGACTCACATGTAACTTTGCTCTCAGGAGCTGGCCTCGCCTGCTTAGCACAGGCCACTGATCCACTATTCTCTTTCATATTACTCTTTTTATTTTGAGAATGCTGTGTATAGAGATTCCACAGGAATACACTGACTCAAAGTGTGTGTTGTGTATAAAATACAGGGTCACATATTACTTTAGAATCACATATTACTTTGAAGTCTGATAAAAGCTGTGGTTCCATACCCTAAAAAGCAGACATAGGAACACACAAAATAATAGGGGACTTATAGACTCCTAAAGCACTAAGAAAGCATGTTTATTAAGGAGAATTTGTCAGTACATAAATGGAAATTTCCAGAACTGTCCCCCACCCTCTCATATATAAAAGGAAGAACTACTCAGAACTATTAATAGTTCTTGTTTTGAAATTTGACTCAAAGTCAAGTTCTGTGAATACTATGAGGAACATAAAGGTTTTCCATCGGTCATATGAGTACGCATAGAATTAAGAACCTAAATTTCTTTACATTCATCTTCCAGGTAACACCTTTTCAAAAGCTAACCTACCTGAAAACTCACTTCAATGACCATCCTTTCTTCTATTTTACCCAGAAAAGACCTCCTCATATTTAATGTGTGCTAGTACCTGGGGGTTGAAAATCTCTAACATCCAACAAAGGGAAATCTTCTCCAATGATTATAGTCAAGCAACCACAAACCTATAGAACTACTACAAGGACTTGGATTCTTACCTTCTTTGGCAATTGTCAAAGTAGCCCAAGAAAAAAGAACGTCAATAAGAAAAATGAAATACTAAAATTTTCTTTATATTGTTCACCTATCCAAATGTAAGAAATGCCCTTTGGTTCAACTCAATACTTATCCTTAGGGCAAGTAAAGTGCTAGAAAGCAAAGTTCCTTCAAAATACTATAGGCAGAGGAGGAAGTGACTGAAACTTTTAACTCTAACTAGAGTATATTATGGAACTATCCAATTGTTCAAGAGATATTGGATAAAATCTCAGATAAAAATTTTATGTGCTGTATTTCATATTCTCTGTGTTATTTAAGGAGTTATTAAAACTTGATTTTTAACAATTACATTAATATTTATGTGAATTTCAGTCAACTGTCATTTTATTTCATCTTATAAAAGATTTAATAATTTCCACTTTCTTTTTTTCCAAAAATAATGTGCTGGCTGCCAGATAGGCTAATTCCTATCAACAAACTCCTTTCTCTTTCACTATTGACTAGTTAAAAAAGTATCTGGGCATGATTTATTAGACCAAGAAATGTAATTCTGATAGTTTTCAGATTTTATAATCTATGTTGTTTGTAGATCAAGTGGGTACCAGGAACAATGTAATGATATCCCAGTCTTAAAAAAAAAAAAAAAAGCAGGTTTTCATAGCTACAGTCACCAGGAAAAAAGCACACTGAAATGATTTGATATATGCATACATAACATATACATATTTTTGTAGCCATGTATTAATAAAAATTTTTTCAAATGGAAGAAATTTATGCTTTAGGATGACAAGCTATGGTGAAGTAGAATAAAAATAAAAGTTCACAGAGGAAAAAAGAGAAAATCACTGAATGTTTTTTAAGTGTGTTTGCATGTTTCTAAAAGTGTGTCAGTGTTTTAAATTGTATTTAGATTTTGTGGAATGTATTTAAAAGTGTGACAGAGCCACTTCACCAATAAAAATCGGGAGAGAACTATTCTTTGAAACTAAACTTACAATCAAAACCTTCAGGTGCTACTATTTGTACTGAATTATTGTTTTTTTCAATAATTTCAAGACTGCAAATAAAAGATTCTAAAGACTAATCACCTCAATTATATATTCAGGATATGATAAATATAAGCTAATAATAGAAGAGAAGCAACTGAAAGTATAGATTTATATACAACATATGTAAATATATTGTATTATGTGGTACATATTGTAAATATACGCTATATAAATATTGTAATATATATAAATATATTGTACATGTGCGTGCATCTCAACTATCTAACTCCAATGTCATATCTTCTCTTCCTTTTTTCTTCTCTTTTCCTTTGCACATGCCTTATAACTTGAGAAAGGGTGAATTTATAGGCAATGTTTTGGGAAGATTCTTCAATCTGTCTAGGAATTTAACCAGTAATAGCACATTACTGCCTCCTACTGGCTCCTACGTGTGCTTGCACATATCACATTCCTGCTTAGCATCTGGTATGACCTAAATTTAGAAAGACAGTGACTTAGAATCAAGAACCAGTCCCATTGGCTTATTTTGCTCCACTGCAACCAAATATGAAGAGTTCTCCAAGCCTATCCATACTTTCTCTATGGATTTTTTCTCTATGGATTTTCTCTCATATGATTTTCTCAAACTCTGATTCTTGTAAAGGATCTTCCTAGTGCTTCCTACCAAGGACGCACATAATAGCCACTGGTGGGCTGGCCCGCGAGCCTCTCCATCTATGGACAGTGCTGTGTGGATGAAGAGGTTAGGGAGGATCCTGTGGGTTCCCCACTAGAACACCAACTTCCCAGTCACTTCCAGTTTGACAAACCACAGGAGGCTTGTGACCGAGAGCATTTGGGTCTGCAGACAGCTGTAGGTTAAGCACCTTTCCAGAGCTGTATTCATAATGCAAGTGCAATCAAAGGGTTAAAATAATCATTAAAAGTTCAATTAGCAATAATCTAAGATTTACCCTGCACTACATATTTTAGCAAAGATTTTACATTTATTTCCTTATGCAGCTCATTTTCTGTGGCTCCATTAGGTTATGTTTTTCAAACTTCAGGTTGCAACCCATTAGTAGATTGTGAAATCAATTTAGTGGAGCACACCAGGCATTTAAAAAAGAAGTGAAATCGAATAGAACATAAGAGAATAGAACATTATTTGTGTGTTCCAGAAAAAGTAGGGGTGATTATTGCTTTGTGAAACTTTGTTTCAGGTGTGTGTGTGTGTGTGTGTGTGTGTGTGTGTGTGTGTACACGTGCTTGTGATGTGATGTGAAACATAATTCTTACTGTAAGCTGTCAAACTAAAAGCCTTCAAAAAAAAATAAAAACCTCTGGGATAAACACAAACCTAATAAAAAGGAGTTTGAAGCAAGATTGTGGTCCATTTCCTGCTTGGCATAATTAGAGGATGGTGCTTCATTAACCATGCTCAGGAAAAGAAGAGAAGTTTGATTATGAGGGAAGATTGTGGTCCGTGACTATGGGATGCCTTATGCCCTCTAGGTGGAAATACCAAAGAAATCTCTGATCCCTAAGCGAGGTTTTACCTGGAAACACAAATTTTAAAGATCTGAGCAAAAAAGTTGGCAGTTGAGATTCTCTCTTTGATTAAGACCACTTAGTATTTGCCAGAATGTTAAAGAACATTGAAGAAAATGAGACTAATTGCCTGGAGGAGATATTAGTAACAGATAATGTCACCTCTGGCCAGTTTCTTCATTTACATTTTTCTCCCTTTATTTTCTCTCCCCTTTGGTTCATTACAGGGGACCACAGGTTCTGGGTCTCAATTAAAGTTTGAGCAGAAACAACCATATTGTTGCATTTTCCTACACAAAGTCTAAGACCTCAGAGTGCATTATATTAAGAGTCCTGGAAAGAAAGATCTAGGAGAGATAAAGAGCCAGAGAAGAAAGGCAAAGATTTCAACTACTCAAAAGACTGGAGAGCTATAACGGTGCCTGCAGGTCGTGGGGAGCACCTGAACCCTGCTACTGGCCTCAGCTAACCTGAGATCCTCGAAGCGGGGGTAGGGAGCGCCCCCAAAGTAGTTGGGGGCTCATCGATGATGAAAGACTACCCCTCATGTGGACATTTCAGAAGATTCTGGAACGACAACTTTATTCCAATACTATAGAGAAGGAGAGAGAAAGATCCCTAAGAATGATTGACATTAAACATTTCACCGTCCAGAGAGAAGGGTTGAAGAGAGAAGGGTCGATTTACACAAAATAAATAAACTTAATTTAGAGGATTTAAATTGGCAAATCCTAGTTTAGAGATGGATATTGGTATCCCTTGCACTGGCTTGTGGTTGTTGGCTTGTTGGAAAGTTACTTGATGCTAATTACCATACCCCTACACACACACACACACACACACACACACACACACACCTTAGAATCATGGGCAAGATTTTCCTCTGACAATCACAGTAACATTCTAGCAGCAGTATTCAAGAATAAATATCTGAAAAAGGGCGGGGGAAGTAACAAAAGTACATGCCTTGCAAATTACAGGGATATGAGGACTGCTGTCTTCCTTGATTCTTCAGTCCATGACAGCCATTTTCTAGGTAAAATTAATTTCCTTCTAGAAAGTACTGTATGTGCACCCAGGTCTCATGAAGTTGGGAGCATTGTTCTTGAAAAGTCTCAAAATGATCCTACTATTCTTGTCTTTTTATTATTCCACAGACATTGTAGAATCAACATGTTTAATTTTATAAAACTCTTCTGGTGTGTTGAATTTACCATATTACATTAATTTGTGGAAACTGTTACTTTAATTGCAGAGAGTCTTCCTATCCATGCACATGGTATATTTATTTAGATATTCTATTTATTGTCAATAAAATTATATAATTTTAAGTAAATTTTTTTAAAGATTTATTTTTTTATTTATACGTATAAGCTGGGGTACAGGCCAGAGGCGTGGGGTGGTGAGAGGGTTCACCCGGGACAGAGCGGGTAGCAGAACAGGCAGATCAGAAATACACTGCTGAGGGGAGCAGTGGGAGAGGCAGGAGAGGTCTGCCGCACCATGTGGGATTCTCCCCGGCTGGGCGTCGAACCTGTGTCGCGCTGCCGACAGCTCCGCAGTGCAGCGCTCAACCGCCGCGCCACTGGGGAGGCCCAATTTTAAGTAAAATTTCAAGTAATTTTACTTAAGGCCTTACATATATTTTGTTAGTTTAATATATTGGTGTTACGGCTTTTAAAATTGTTACCTTTTAAACAATTTTATCATCTAATTTCTGCTCATGCAAAATTAGAACCATTGATTTTTGTTGGTCAACAGTATTCAGCAACCTTGCTGAATTATCTTTTGATTTGCAATATTTTATATATGAACTATCTTGATTTATTGATAGTTTTCCTATGTAACTATCTTCCTTGATCAGCCTTTTGGTTTTTATTTTCTTTTCTAATTTTATTTCAGGGTTGATGTTACCAGAATAATATGAGGTATGCCTACTCCTTTCTGGAAGGTATTTAATAGCCTTCCAGAAAGTAGCCTTCCAGAAAGGAATACAGTTCCTACATATTGTTTACAATAATATTGAATGAAACTTTGGTCTGTGACACTCAGAAATGAAGTACTGATATTAATACCATGTTGTTCATGTAAGTTGTAAACTTTTTTTTATTATTATTGGCCTTTTAACTTTGTTTATTGATAGCATTTCTTTATTATTTTATTTTATAGCAGCTATATTGAGATATGTTACATAGGTGATACAATTTACCCACTTAAAACATGAAGTCCAAAGAATTTTAGTATAAGGCAAGAATTGTGCAAACATCTCCACCAACAAGTTTACATTTTTATTATCCCACAAAGAAACATCATGTCTTTTAACAATCACTCCCCAAACCCATCACTCTGACCCCATCTTTGAGGACATGGCAACCTTTCATATACTGTTAGTCTCTATAAATTTACCCAGTCTGGATATTTCCTACAAATGGAATCATAAAATATGTGATCTTTTGGAATAAACTTCTTTCACTTAGCATACTGTTTCCTCATTCACTTATTTTGTAGCCTAAATCAATTATTTATTTTTTATAGTTGAATAATATTCCATGGCATGACTATACCAAGTTTTGTGGAGACATTTATCATGTGATGGACATGTGGGTTAATTTACCTGTTGGTTATTGAGAACAGTACAGTTATAAATATCCATGTGCAAGATTTCATGTGACTATTTCTCTTGGGTGCAGACTTATGTGTAGAATTCCTGGTTCAAATTGTAACTTGATGTTTAAATTTTTGAGGAATTACTGGACAGTTTTCTAATAATCCTTAATTTTATTCCATATGTAACTTAGCTTGGTGTATAGTGTAAAGGAATTCCTGAAACAATTTAGTATATGTGAATAAAGTAACTCCCACATTTGTGTGAAAATAATTTCCACACAACTGCTGCTATGTTTAACTTTGGGTACATAATATATACCTTTAAATATTAAACTTCGGGCCTCCCCGGTGGCGCAGCGGTTAAGCGATGCGCTGTGGAGCTGTTGGCAGCGGCAACGAGAGTTCGACGCCCGGCCGGGGAGAATCCCACATGGTGCGGCAGACCTCTCCTGCCTCGCCCGCTGCTTCCCTCAGCAGTGTATTTCTGATCTATATTAAACTTCACCACCAATTGGAATCGCTTTAAACCAGTGAGAGCCAGTTAAAACAGGTCAGAACTAGTTTCAGCCAGTCAGAACCGGTTGGAACTGCTTTCAGCCAGTTGAAACCGGTTTGCGCCATTCAGAGCCAATTTCAACCAGTCAAAGCCAGTTGGAACCAGGTTCGGCCAGTGAGAGCTGGTTTGAACCAGTAGGAGCCAGTTTGAATTGGTTGGAACCAGTTTCAGCCAGTTGGAACCAGTTGAAACTAGTTGGAACTGGCTCAAACCAATTGGAACTAGTTTAAGCTGGCTTGAACTGGTCAGAAGCAGTGTCAGTTGATTTCAGTTTCAGTTGGTTTTCATCAGTTTCATTTTCAGATGGTTTCAGTTGGTGTCAGTTTCAGTTTTTTTAAACAAGTTGAAACCTGTTTAAGCCATTTTCAGGCAGTCAAAGCCACTTTCAGTTGGATTCAGTTTCAGTTGCTTTGAACAATTAAGAACCGGTTTCAGCCATTTTGAGCCAGTTGAAACCATTTTTAGTCTGCTTCAAGTGGTCCAAACTGGGTTCAGCCAGAACCGGTTTCAACCAGTTTTAGTTGGTTTCATTTTCTGTTGTTTTCAATTTCAGCCAATTTGAACAAGTTAGAAGCAGTTTCAGCTAGTCAAGAATGGTTTGGACCGGTCAGAACCAGTGTCAGCTGGTTTCAGTTTCAATTGGTTTCTGATGGTTTCATTTTCAGATGGTTTCATTTGGTGTGGTTCTGACTAGTTCAAACGAACTGAAGCCAGCTGACACTGGTTCAAACTGTCTAAAACAGGCTCTGACTAGTTCAAACATGCTGAAACCGTTTCTAATTTGCATAAAGCAACTGAAACCTAAAACAGCTGAAAGTGAAACTAACTGAAAGTGGTTGAAACCGGTTCTGGCTGAAACTAGTTTGGACAGGTCGAAGCTGGCTAAAAACAGTTCTGACTGCCTCAAAATGGCGGAAACTGGTTCTAACTTCTTCAAAGCAACTGAAATTGAAAACAACTGAGACAGAAATCAAATATTGATGAAAAATGGAAATATTGGCTGAAACCCGTTCTGACCCATTCAAACAGGTTCCAAATGGCTGAAGCTGGTTCCAACTGGCTCCCACTGGTCCAGCCAGTTCTGGCTGGCTGAAACTGGTTCTGCCCTGTTCAAACTGGTTTCAACTGGCTGAAACTGAAAATGAATCCACCTCTAGTTGGTTGAAAACGGTTCTGGCTGAACCTGGTTCGGACCAGTTGAAGTCAGCTAATGACAGTTCCAACTGGCTTGAAAAGGCTGAAACCGGTTCTGACTTGTTCAAAGCAACCGAAACCAAATCTAATTGAAACTGGGCCTGACTTCCTGAAAATGGCTGAAACAGGTTCAGACTTGTTCAAAAGAACTGAAAATGACACCGGCTGAAACCAGTTCCTACTGGTGCAAACCATTTCCAACCAGCTGAACAGTTTCTCACTTGTTCAAAGCAACTTAACCCAAAATCAGTGAAAATGAAAACACCTGAAACTGGTTGAAACTAGCTGAAACCAGTTCGGATGTTAATGGTTAGGTTCAAATCTTTTTATCATGTTAAGATAGATTTCTTCTAGAATCAGGTTGATAATTCTTATGAAGAATAGGTGTTGGTTTTCAAATGGATTACAGAATATATTATGATATCCATGTTTTTCCATTTGACCTATTCATGTAATAAACTATTTTAATAGCTTTTTTAGTGTTAAAACATCCTTGACTTCAACCTTAACCTTTTTAGTTTTTCACTTAAAACATTTACAACTATATTGATAGTGAATTAGAAAAGTATGTAATGCTATTTTTCAGCTACCAAGTTACACTAATATATCAAAATTATTTTGAAATATAACTAACTTTTGAATATTGTAAATAAAACAGGAATTCTTTGCTTCTTGGAGATTTCTTGGAATTCACCTAAGAAACAATATGGGTTTAGTGCCTTATTTTTTGGTGGTAAATAAATATTACTTGGACAAATTTATACTTTTATGTTCTGTAATCAATTTTGCCTGGATCTATTTTCAATAATGATCATTCATTTTATGAGAATGTACATGGACTTATTTTTAATTTTCCTAATGGCCTTCACAGTTATAATTGTGATCCCTTTATTTATCCTACTATTTTACATTATGGTTTTCATTCTATAAAAATACGGGAAAAGTCTCACTGTATACAGAAACATCTTAGAAGTGTGTCCAGTTCTGGAATTCACCAACTATTTCCAACCAGCTGAAATAGTTTCTGTATCATTCACATTTTTTCTGTTTTTTTATTTTTCTAATTGTCACTACTTTTGCCTTGGTCCTACTTCCTTTGCTGATCTTTTTACTTTCAAAAATTTCACAAAGTCCATTAATTACTGGGCTACTTTCAGTGTTTGCTGAAACAAATAGTCAGCAACATCTCTTACTATACACCACAGACACTTCTAAATACTTTACCTGTATTATCTTGTCTAGTCCTCAATCATCCTGAGGTGAGAACTGCTATTATTTCCACATTATTTATTAGGAAATTGAGGCTTAGAAAAGATAACTTACCCAACTTTCACAGGTAACATATAGCACAACTGGATGTCAGACTCCTGATTCTCAAGCCCGCAGTCTTGACCTGCTGGTGTGATGGAACTCACACTTTTCAGTGCTCGCTCTTGCCTTCCCTTCACTCTGACTTAACGGAGGTGTTTTCAATACAAAAATGCATGAAGATCCCAGGAACTATTAAAGCATTCCTGTGCCTTTGTTTTTGATTTCATGATTATGAATGTGACAAATACTGTCGTCCTTTTACCTTACCAGTGAAGAATGCCAGAAAAGGAAGACTCTCCTTCACATGTGGTATTGCAAGAGTTGGAGTGGAATTTGCAAAAGCTTTTAAACCTCCTTAGAGTCTGCATTTTGTAGCTGACCTCAGAGACACAACCACACTCACAAAATGCCAAGTGCTCTTGGATTGTTGGGAAATATATGATGGAGAGTGGAGTTCATGTTATTAGATTATAAGGAAATTGTTTAATGAATTACAGCCATAATATATGTCCCCTTGCTATGAAAAATGTTCATTTGTATGCTGTAATATTTCTCTACCACTGTAAGTAGGGATCTAATAGAGCTAATGGTTTGGATTTAAATTAATGAAGCATACATGATATAGCTAGGGTTTTATATACTTAGTTCTTGAAATATTTGTCAATATTTGCTTGAGGTTTTTGCACACTCTACATCAGCCTTTGTGCCTGCAGTGGGTGCCTAGACACATTTAGCAGAAAGATAATGAAGAAAGAGGATTTATTTGGGAATTTTAACAAATAAATAGCATTCTGATTTGTTGTTGTTGCCTCTTAAATAGCAACAGTTTTAGAGATTGCTTAAATTTCTCTATTCACCCAGCACATGCTGAACAGAGGCAACACATTTGATGTTTATGAAATGCTGTTTTTCATTACATATTAAGATTTGTTGATTAACAGTGGCAATAATTATGAATGTTAGCTAATGGGATGGCTTTTTTGTTGTTAACATCTTTTTCAATGATGCAATGAGATGTTTCATAGTTTTGTGGATGAGGGGATATCACAGATGAAATTAGTGTGGTACAAACAGAAAGATACCATACTTAGGAATTCTCAGAAATTCACAATCAGTTCCTCACACAACGGAAAAATGCACACTTCCTGGTTTCCATGCCAGTCTCAACCCTATAATTGATATCATTTTCCATTCTCTTTCAAGGAAGCCTTAGAATTATAAGTGATAAGAGTTGAGAGTTGAAGAAGTTTAGGTTGCCTAACTTTTTTTTTATTGTTATTTATGTCTTTTACATTTTGTATAGGTTGCCTAACTTAATCTTTACCTTTCAGCTAAAGAACACAAGAAGGGTTCAACTAAGAACACCAGAGAGGGTCAGTAGCTTGTTCAAAGTCACACAGTAAATCTGTTGAGTCTTAGAACAGGGAACAAACTTCCTTGCACCCCCCCACACTGCTGTCCAGTGTAGTCCGGGTTAATATTCGGCTTACATAACTCCTACCACTGACTGTGCCCCCCACCCCGCCACTGTGAAATATTCAGAAGAGCACCACAGCACCATATCATAATGAAAAGCTTCCAATGTGATTTTGGAATTAAAAAGAAGTCGATTCTCCTGGCTGGAAGTGCTCACACGACAGCGCCCTTGACTATCTGAGGAATCTGTATAAGGGTCTTTCCTCGCCCCCTGCCTGGTGGCGTTTTCAACCCCGGCAGCTCAGCTCAGTCTTTTTGAAGGGAATGCGACTCAGGGTTGGTGAACAGAACATATCTTTGTTGAAACACCCAGCTCCTATCCAATGGGATGTGGTATTTTAGGCATTGGTAACATTTAGAGGTTCCCTATTTGTTCTTCTGGGTTACCCGGAAGTCGCTGCCATTGTCGCTGAGGATTTTTATGTCAAATATGGGCCTGAGACTGATGATCTTGGATAAAAGTTAATCCCACCACTACAGGCCATGGGGTAGCACACAAGAAAGTTGGTGGGGGGAGGGCTCCCTGGTGGCATAAGGGTTAAGGTCCCAGTGCTATCAAGCTGTCACCAGCCACTGCAGTCTGAGTTCCATCCGGCCAGGGAGCTTCCCACATGGCGCAGCAGACCTCGCCTGTCTCCCCGCTGCTCCCCTCAGCAGTGGATTTCAGTGGATCCTCCTGTTCTGCTCCCCGCTCTGTCTCTGGTGAATCCTCTCACCAGCACCCCACACAACCACCTTTGGCCTACACCCCAGCTCCTGTGTGCATAAATGAATAAAAATAAACCTTTAAACAGAACGTTGGGTTGCAGAGATGGCAGGCAGGGGAGGAAGCACATCGTGGGGCTTACTTGTAAATTGGGGGCATGGGGGTGTTTCAATCAATGACTTTCAAATGTTCGAGTAAAATTTATAAACCAGATACAAATGATTCTCAGCTGGTTAGAGTGGAGCTGGATGAGCCCAGCCCTGCCCCGTCCCCCACCCCGTTGTCCCCTGTCCACCTTCATTGCGGCTCATCACTCAGGAGTCCACAGGTGGGGAACCCCTGCCCTGGAGGTTTTCCAAGTTCCCTCCTGTCCCTAGAAGTTTAGGAATCAGGCCACTATCTGCACAGTGGCTCAGAAAAGCAGCAGAATAATTAGCTTGAGCCGGTTGTTCTTTTTTTTTTTTT
>PVIJ01022625.1:0-15740 GCA_004024925.1 Scalopus aquaticus
GGAGGTAAGAGTACTCCCTAGAAGAAAAACTCTCATTCATTACTAGTACTCTCAAACAACAGATCGGACTTACTTGTGTATGGAAAAGAGGAGCGAAACTTGAACTAGAGTAGAGATTGTATGTAGATCAACTGCCAAGTTGGAGAGGAGGAGGAAGTACCACACTCTTACAAATGAGCTGGGGTTCTGTATGACGGCAGCAGCAACATGACTGCAGAGTTACAATGCAGAACATAGAGTAGTGACAGTGTTATGAAAAGTGTGCCTCTTGGTGTGGACTCCCACCTCCAGGAGATTTGGACATTCAATTTCTAAAATCTCATCAGGACTGTGAACAGCTGTGTTGACAATGTGGGCTGGTAAGACTCTGTACCCTGAAGAACATCCAGCAACCCACCCTTCACCTCTACACACCTCTACACACCATAAGGTCTGGTAGTCCCCGGACTGCCAGAACACCTTCGTCGTTGAAGACCCACTCGCCCAGCAGTCAGAGTTCCACAAAGATGGATCAAGCTAAAAACCAGTGACTGTTGAAGGACTGGATGGAATGAACAAACTGAACTTGAGAATGAGAATAATCTCTGAGCCAAGAGAGTGTCCTGAGATCAAGAATGGGGGAGCATCTGGCTTAAAGCCTGGTCCAGGAAGGCCTGGCAAAGGGCACCCAGTAATATTAGTTGAATAACAAGTGGAAACAGTGTGGTTCAATGAGACCCTAGCAGAGGACCCAGGATATCCCAAAACCCCGATCTTGCCTCTCAGCTCTTGGTCTCTGCTCTGCTTCACCACATACTTCAACCACCAACTGCTGGATTAACCAGTCACTTCGGAAGACCTTCTGGGCCGGGTTCCCCGAGTAAGGAATGAATATATGTACATACCTTCTTCGGTTTCTGCAGCACTGGAGGGCATGTCTGGTCTTTCCTCTGACCTGGCTTCTTGCTCTTCAAGAGCCTACAAAAGAGGGGGGAAATTACTGAAAACGATTGGAGGCTTAGCAGACAAACAAAGAAATAAAAATCGCAATCAAGGATGTGGGACAAGTCAGAGACAGTTGGGGGTGGAGGGAGATGGGAAAGGAAGAGATGCGGTAAAGCCACTGAGAGAACACGAAGGCAGTGCCCCAGGATAACACTGGGGGACAGCAGGGAGGCCAGGGGCATGGACCAAAACTGAACCCTCTTCCAGGAATCCTCTACCACTTCCCAGGTCATGACCAACAGAAGGTTGTCAGGATCCAAAAAGAGGACAGAACAGAAAACCTTGACACTGAAAGAAGCTCCACTGTTTTATGCACCTGCCTGCCGAGACCAACCCAAGCCTCGCCCTAAGACATGGGGATCTTGGGACCCAGTTGATGAGGGCAGGATGACCAGCACAGGGAGACCTGGGGGGAGCACGGGTCAGAAGTGTGCCTTGGACTTCGAGCTGGCATTTGCTGGTAAGGTTGTGTCTGGCTGAGTCCGAGCTGGCCAGCCTTAGAGAGAAGGTACCCTCTCTGGAGCTTACTGTATTTTCTTGTCATAAAGAGTGAAAATGTACAGAAACATAGAATAAGGCATTGACTCGCCAAATAGTAAAACAGCCCAAGACTGTACCAGCCCATGTTCCAGAACCAATTAGTGGTTCAACTGGAGCTGGAAACTCACACAGGACACAGACCCCCGAGCCCCTGGGCAGGTTATTAGGCTCAGTGTATCAGGTGTCTTGTTCTCCATGATTTCAGAACATCCTGAGGCCAGAGCAAAAAGTACATGAAAATATACACAATACACCAAACCACAAAGAGAGTGGGAATAAGTGCCCAAGCTCCTACCCTCCATGACTGTGAATTCCCCCTCATGCTAGCCCAGGGCAGTGTGCTCTCCTCCAGGGTCCCCATGGAATTGGTAGATGGACCCAAGCAAATCTGTATCAGGAGATACTGAGGAGAGGGCAGTACAGGAGCGAGCAGGTTTCAAAGTCAGAGGCAACCACCAACCCACATACATATCTGGGGTTAGTCTTAACCCCAAGTCCGACTCCTTCAGTGAGGGTAACTGCCAAACCTATGTGAAAAGGGGATCAGGCAATGCTGGTTTCTGATAACAAAACAAAAAAAAGACTTGAACTAAAGAAAGACTTTTTTTGGTAAGTGAAGTGTATTAAACCCCTGATTTTGACTGTAACTTTAGAACACTTAAATTTCCTAGCTGCTTTATTAGCCAAATTCTAGAACTAAATTATCAATATGCTCATTAACAGGAAAAGCTTTGTTATGAGAAGCTAACTAAAATATTATTAAAGGATAAAGCTAAATTCAAAAAAGACAAACACATGCAATTCGCAGCAACATGGATGGAACTAGAAGGGATCGTGATCAGTGAAATAAGCCAGAAAGAAAGAGAAAATTATCTAATGATTTCACTTATAACAGGAATATAAGGGAGCCAAATAAGAATGCGACATTCAGCAGGGAAGGAGGGGAGGGTAAGGGCTCAAGAGGGGGGAAGAAGGGAGCACGGGGGACTATGGTGATGGCTCCACGGGCGAACAGGTAGTGGGTAACTTATGGGGAACACACAATAATGTAAAAGATATGAATAACAAAAATAAATAAAATATAATAAAAAAAGGAGAAAGCTAAGATTTCCTAGTATCTGTCTTTACAGCTTCGATATTGAGCACAAACCTGTCCTTTTTAAATATTTAGTTTTTATTACAAATTATCAGCCCACCAGTAATAG
Source organism: Scalopus aquaticus (assembly GCA_004024925.1). NCBI lineage: Eukaryota > Metazoa > Chordata > Mammalia > Eulipotyphla > Talpidae > Scalopus > Scalopus aquaticus. The sequence goes on from PVIJ01022625.1 coordinate 2,730, forward strand.
CTACAGTGGTAATAATATTAATCCTTTGCAATTGAACAAGTATGGCTTCTGAATGGAGTCACTTAAACAGTTCTGGTATATGGTAAAGGAAACTTAGGTTTCTCAAGGTTTCATCGTTGTTCTAGAAGGCTGCAGATAACTGAGCAATGACACTAGGTGCCTCCTTGACAGGACTGAGGGTGGGCTGTGCTTCATGAGAACAAATCAGTCTCTCACATTAAAGTCATTGTCTGTAACTGACCTATACAGGTAGACTTTTAACAGGTAAGATTTCATCAGACATGACTACTTTATATTTTTGTATTTGTTATTCCAAATTATAAGGTTTCAGTTGGACAGCCTATAACAATAATTGCCACCTGGTCACATTTAAAATAACATCTAACCAAATGAGAAGTACTACCAAAAAAACTTAACTTCAAGAATACTACAGAAACATCTTGCTAGGTAGGTCCTTGTTAATGACTTTGGATGTCCTAAAGAATCTTATTCCCTTCTTATAAAGCAACTGCTTTATAAGACTTATAATGCAGTCAATAAATTGACAGAACATCTCCATGCTTACTATCCAGGCATTCAATCTGGGGTAGAAACAAATGAGGGGTGCTGAAACCTGGAAAACAACATTTTCCAATTTAACCCATCCCAATCTAACAGATACTTTTTTTTCTAACAGATACTTTTATTAAGCACTTTTCATAAAATGAAAATCTGAGAAACTGGGAAGCAATCTCCACTTGGGCTGTTATTGTCAAGTCCACTACAGAAAAATCACTGAAGCATGTAATGAACTCATCCTAAGTCTTCCCCAAGGTTTTCAGTACTATTTCAAATGTGTCAGAGAATTCACAAATCCAACCTAACAAGCTGAAGGATTTTACAATGAAGTAAATGCTCAACAATGTCTGCTACACATAGCACGCACTATTCTCTTGGTGAGTTTTGTCAACAGCTGCTGGTTGGTGTCTGAGTCCTTTCTCAAGACACATGGTGCTGTGCTGCATGAGGGAGCTGCAGGAATGGGGTGCCCCATGTTTAAGGTTTTTAGCAAGATCAAGCCTCTGCCCAAGTATGTACCCTAAGGGCATGGTGGGGAAGCCACAGAGATGGCTGAAGCTTTAGTAACTGTATATAACAACATCCTTAAGGAAAACAAGGACACGCTGTGTGCCAGAAAAGGAAGCACTAAATTTCCTAAAGCCCATGAAAAGTCATTCAACAATTACCTTTATTTGACATGTAATATTTAATATTTTTGTTATCTTTACCTTAATTACATGAAGTAAACATTTTACAAAAGCCAAAACTGAGGTAAAAGACAATATCAGCATTTAGTGACTGCTCTGGAGAGCCTCATCGTCATGAACCTGTGCCTCTCCAACAGGCGTGCTGGAGAATATGGTGTGGCAGGATCCGGTGAGTGAATCCATTATGCCCCTGAGCACTGTCAACTGTCAACAGGCCCTTTTATACAAAACAGTATTTTGCTAAATAGTTAAAAGTTTAAAATTTCCATTCAAAAAATTTAAAAATTTTCTTTATAGTCTGCCAATTCTACCAAAAAATAAATAAAATGAAGAAACATTTAAAGCCCTATATGGGGATGCCATGTTACCACTCAAAGCTAGTGTTTGGGTCATGGCAGAGGAAGGGAAAAACCACTTTGAAAAAGAACTGGCTTCAAATAACCTGCCCACATTCAAGAAGATTCTGAACCCTACAGCAAATGCTTAACATCTATGCCATAAGAAGCCCAGATACTATATGTAAAATAATGCTAAATGCAACTGCTTTATAAGACTTATAATGCAGTCAATAAATTGACAGAACATCTCCAATATTAGAATATTAAAACCCAACCACGGTGGAAGTGATTCATGAGAAGTACAGGAAAAAGACCATACACATTACTATTTTATACTGCCAAATATTTTACAATAATCTTCATGCTATTAATGTGACACTTTTCAATTCCACATCCCCCAGAGTTCCACTGGAAAAAACAGAAAGTGCTACCCAAAAACGATTCCCAAAACAATGAGTTGCTGCCTGTACCACCAAGAATCGTAAAGCTTTTACATACCCAGAGTTAGCACAAACCTTGCTGAGGAAGGCTCTATCCCAAAAGTATTTCCTGAAGAGTTTAATATCTGCCTCCAACAAATGCACAGCCGTGTGGTTCAGCGTCAGGGTCAGCGTCTCCGATGAGTGAATATACTGCAGGAAGGCGTCTTCACTGAGCTGCACTCGGGAAAAGCCAGGGGAACGCCTGCCCTGGAAACTGAAAGGTCACAAATAAAAACTCACTCACAGCTTCAGAGACACCAACCCTAAGATCACAGTCCCCTAGATGCCCGATATTACAGATACAACCTGCAAAATGACCCTCAAAAGCCACCTACTGACAAATACACTATGATCATGTAAACAAATCCTAATGAAGCCTTCTTTCTTTTTCCACCTAGAGCTGTCAACTGAAAAAGTCATTCACATATATTACATACCTTAAAGATTTATGTAACTAATAAAACAGTACTGATTTATAAACAGTATTTTGGCTTAATATTTTATTCTCCCCTTAGTCTAAAAGATGCCTCTTGCTTTAATGTGGCCACATTGCAGTAGAATAAATTAGCTGGTTACCAACGGTTTATTAGGTGATTACAGTGGAAAACAGATATGATCTCTAGGGAGCATGGTGAGGGTTGGATGTCACAAACAAGTGAAATATTCAAAACACACTGATCCACTGTTGTAAATCATTTTCTCATGCAGATTAAAACATGTATAAAACAAATTTTTGAATACACTTATAAACAAAAGAACAACATCCCCAAACTAAATTCTTTAAGAAAAGCTTATTTTCTGTGCTGTTTTGGCTAAGAACAAATGCACATTTATTAGCAATATGTAGACTTCATGGTTAGCATCACAATACTGTAGATGACTTACAAAATCACACAATAGCAACAGTGAGGAAGCCTCAGGAGGAAAATGTTAGTGCTGCCAGAAAACAGCCCCCCTGGCATGTGTCACATCCCCGCAGATGGCTCCCAGATTCCTCCCTTCACAGAACTGGCTCTCAGCCTCGCTCCTCTTCTTCCATGACTCCATTTTGTTAATGAACATATTATATTTCAAATTAAATAAATGTTATGTCCATCATAAAGAGTGACAAAAGGATATCCATAAGCAGCACTTGTACACTAAGATTTGCAGCATGTCCCCAAACTCTTGACACTAAATATTGACAAGGGTTCGAATCTTCCAGAAAACAACACCCAATGCCAGTGAAAATTCACTGAGCCTAAACAATATTATCATTATTATTAATTTAGAAAATGGAAGCTCCCTCATATAATCAGAATTGGCAGACAGTCCATGTCTAACGCCATCTATGAAAGGGTACAGTATGCATCAAACTTTGAAAGCACATAAATATTTTCCAGTTTGGGACACCGTGGGAGCCACAAAACTATCAAAGATAAAGAAGTCAGCCTTCAGGATCTCGATGTATCACTGAGCCATCCACAATGACTAAGGAAACAGTCCCACCTGCTCCTTTTAGCCAAGAAAGTTGTGTCGTGTTAGAGAGAGGAAAAGCTCAAGTCCCTTTGAGTGGACATTTCCCTTGGCTGATGATCACTTGACTAAATGAGAAAAAAATAAACAGAAAGCTGGCTCTACTCCAATAGCCACATGTACACCATATAATTACAAATTGAATTCTATGAGCCAATTAAAAAAAAACAGTCCATTAAGACACACCAGGTAATAATACTTGGACAAAATTTAATATTTAGGTATTATTTAATAATTTTCAATGCATTTCCCAGTGTATTGATTTTTTTACATGGTAAGAAAAATTATTATGTATAAATCCTTCTTTTGAAGAATAATGACCAATCTGAACCATTTACGTAATAAACACTGTATTCATTATTCACTGAAAGTATTGATATCATCAACAGGAAACTTTACAGTTGACAAATTATTTCCTTTACATTATTTCACTAAACCACCCAATTGCCTACTTAGTATCTAGGGTTTTTCTGTTCCTGTTGCTCTGACAAAAGTTTATATTTTTTCAATGAGTGTTATATACTGAACTCTGTACTGGAAATACTATATAGTGGATATAAGAAATACTTTCAGCTCACAAGCAATGTAAGACAGGGACATGAGACAAATAATTATTATACATATAAATTATGATCAATAAGTTAATCATAAATTTAATCACAAAATACCATAATACAATTATATTAGACCATAATCATAAAAGACTATAATGTCAAAAGCCACTCTGAAGAAAAGACATTTAAGCTGAAACTTGAAAGGAGAAGTAGGGGATATTTCCTAAGTTTTTCTTATATAGCCCCCTGTAGTGCCTTGAACTGTTAACACCAAATACATCTGTCTATATGCTAAATATCTATCTGTATTTTTACATGAGAACTAATGATAAAACATAATCAATATTAACTTGTGATGAGGTTATTCAATTTTTCCATTAATGCTTGGAAGACTTCATAGAAACAGATTAAGAGAGAAACTATCACACTCACTTGGTGATGTCTTCCACCAGCTTGGAGTGCCCACCGTGCACAGCTAAATCCAGTGGCGTGGCGCCCTCTTCGTTGGGTAAAGCCAAGGCCTCCACTCCCCCAGGGAGACACAAGAGGAACTGGGAAAGCTTAGCAAGGCCCCATCTCACAGCCAGGTGTAGAAGAGATTCTCTGTGTAGAGAAACTGGAAAGAAAGGAAAATGGATGTGAGTTCCTCCATTTACAAAATTTATCTCATACCTTTTTTTTTAATCAGAGATCAAGTATTTAGCTGTAATGTCAGAGGAATCAGCAAAAGCATCTAATCCAAACACGTCATTTAATTGATGGGTATACATGTGATTTGTCCCAGGTCAGCTACTGCAGGTGCTGGAGCCAGGTCTGCTCACCACGGGTACGATGTTCTTTCCACCCCCATGGAGCACATTCACATCACCTGTACTACACTCGGGTGCAGTGAGGACAAGCAGGGAAAACCCTGTGAGGAACAGCTCATCCCCTGGAAACAGACGCTGCTGCCTCTCCAGCAAGGCAGGCTCTCGGGGCCAAGATGTGAAGGAGTCTGCTTCCACACTGTATCCTCAAGGGTCTCTCCAGAAGAAGGGCTGGGACAAAAATGGACTTCATAAGTCTAAGAAATGTAAGCTCACTTCGGTCAGCCTTTTCTAGGGTACTCCCAGCAGTGCCTGGGCAGCACCCTCACTACCTTACTCCTGCGTGCAGCCCACTGAATCCACCTCCCTCACAGTGTATGTGAGATGTCGCACCCCAACAGGAGAGCTCCCCAGACCACTTCTGCTTGTCCAGCTCTGTTCCGCCTTTCTGGCTCCACCCTCACAAACTGTGGGACCGAACACTCATTGCTGACACTCTCCCATGCTCACGCACTCAGAATCTAACAGCTTACTGGGGAGATGGGAAAGCAGAAAAGGGAGGATCTTCTGATGTTTGAAGAAAAGAAAAAGCTACCAAAAATGTCTTGAGAGCGCTTTCTTATGCAGTGTAAAAGCTCAGAGCAGAGAATAAGGCAAACAGTTTGAAACAGAAAACATTGTGACATATATAAATAATTCTGCTTATTATAGAGTTTCAGATTCTCAACTGCCGTCAGGAAAACAAACTGTGGAAAGGGGTGATAACAATTTGGCAGAGGTGTGGTGTTTAATTAAAATGAAATCCTTTTTTTTTTTTTTAACCAGATAAATACGTGTCTTCTTTCGCTGGTACTAGGAAATCATTTGAACGAACAAAGGAATTATTAATAATTGTTCTAATGGCAAACATTAAAAGATATGACCTAGAAAGTCCTGGGAGCAAGATCACCTAGACACAAAAAGAACATGAACAGGCTATGCGGTTCCATCAATAGTCCCAGCACAGAACAAAGGGAGGCTCATTTGGCCCCAGACAGGGAAAGCCTCAAAGTCAGCGCCTCCCACCAGCCGGGAGTCAGCTGCTCTGCCTGGTAGGTGAGGCAGTCACATCAAAGACCCCAGCTTCCTGCTCTTTTGGTGACAAAGGATACATGAAAGGCAGAACATGTCAAGAGGCCTTTCAGAGCATCCAAAGCCTGAGAGTTTGGGTTGTTACTAAGAAGTGATTTTTATTTACTAGTTAATCCAAATTCAGCACTATTATCAGAGCTATACAAGGTCTGGCTATGCTTTCAAATTAGCAGAAAATTTGTGTTGGAAGATTGAAAAATAACCAAACCCTCAGGAACTCCTAGTCACTGCTAGAGGAAATGTAAGTTGGTACAACCAATTTGGAAAACACAGTGGCACAATCTAATAAATTTAGAGACACTAAAGTCCATCCCTACATGTAAGCCCTCGTGAGACCTATGGCTTTCCATACACCTGCGCCCAACTGAAAGACACAAAGTGATCAGAGAAGTAATCTTAAAATCTAGCAACAAAAGAATACATTCTACTATAACCTATATATTCTAACAACTCAAATGAATTCCAGACTCATACAGGAGAAACAAAGAAATACAATGCAGAGGGTAAAATTCACCAAAGAATATACAGAATGTTTCAATTAGTAGGAAGCTTTATGTTTTGTTTTGTTTTGTTTTTGATGACGTTTTTAAGTGAAAACTCAACCATATTATTCAGGGATACATAGGTAGAAAAAAATACCCAAAAAAGCAAAGAAGCAGTTACTATAAAAGTCAACTAAATACCCTGAGGAATGTGACTGGAAAAGGGTGAGGGCTGTTGGAAATCAGAGTAGAACTTATTTTAATGAACTGGATTTATATGAATTAAAAAAAATTTGTTCTTCATAAACTCTGAAGTTAGAAAACATAAATCAACATTACAAAGTAAAAGTAGTTTTGAATAATTTGTGTTTAAAAAATATCACTTGATTATTGCCCATCACATTTTAGCTTTAAGCCCATACCTTAAAAGTTACCTGCACGTCCTCCCTCCTCTTCTCTTCCCCACGTGGCCCCAACATCTGTATCAAATGTCCTCCCCAGAACAATTAAAACAGAATTTCCGTTTTAATTTTCTAAAGATTCTCAAGTGACTCTAATACAAAGTCAGGACTGGAATCTGCTATTTTAATCAGTGGTTAACAAAATACATATCTATGTCTCATTTTTATATCACAGTCTTCTCAATTTACTCCTAAGATCTAAAAATTTTAGCTGAAAATTTTCACCAACAAGTAAACAAAAAAGTTTATACTTTTAGAAGGCATTTTAAAAACACAATTCTTGCCCCTAAACCAGGTTATAGCCTTAAAGCTAAAATGTGATGGACAATAATCAAGTGATATTTTTTAAATACAAATTAATTCAAAACTTTTACTTTGTAATGTTGGTTTGTTTTATAACTTCGGTTTATGAAGAACATTTTTTTTAATTCACATAAATCCAATTCATTAAAATAAGTTCTACTCTGATTTCCAAAGCCACAACTAGTATAGAGGTCTCAATTTGAGGAGCTATGTCATTCAGTAGACAAACATTGAATGAAACGACTCTAGATGCCAGGCACCATGGACAGAAAGACAAAGTCCTTGTCTTCAAGAAGCACACAGTCAGTCCACTTTTGTTCGGAATAAAATTAACTCTGGCCCATGAAATCCCTGTCCAGTGACTTACAGCTCTAGATTTTAGACACAAATAATGTAACCAGAAATAGGGAAACTATCTGACTAACTATAAGAAAACTGCTCTGCAGGGTAAGTTAATTCAATCTATATTATGTATCATAATTGGAAAATTAACAGCTGTTTATAAAATGCCAAAAAATGATGAGCAGAAAGAGAACGAAAAAAATTACAAAAAAAAATTGACATGGCAAATAGAATTGAGAATTGGGCATGAGCATCACACACGGCCTGGTATTTTCAGGACTGAAATTCCGTCTCAGGGAATGGAAGGAGAGGTTGTGTCGTAAATGGCATCTTCCATCTTGGCAGTCTCATCAGAGTTTGGGGATGTGTGTTAACAAATCAGCCTTCCACATGGAAGGATCAGAGGCTGGTGAATTCAGGATAGGAACTGCAAATATAAAGGCATGCATCGGAATATAAGGACACAGGATGCCCCATGGAGCACATACCAACATGACAGGACCATACAGCCCAAAGACAGAAGAGGAGTTCTAGCTCCCTAGAAAATTTTTCCTGCATCTGACACTCAGATGGTGATGCCTCACTGGAATAATCTAGGAAATCACCAATCATACACACAACTGTTCTAGAAAATTTCCATTGTGATGAAAAAAAAAAAAACTAGAACTATTGATTCTGCATCTCATATAGGCAGATTATAATTTATTTTACTTCATGGAATTAATACTAAAACGTCTTTCTCAAAACTCAAAGATGGCTGTCTAATTTTTGACCCCCACACAATCTGGGGCTGTTTCCAGACAATTAGACAACTTCGACATCAATACAAGATATTAAGGAACCTAGATATCACACTGTACCGTGCAAAAGGGAACAGAATAAAGGTCTGAAAGATCTGGATGTGAGCACTGACAGATGCAGTTCTGGACAGCTCACTTAATTCTCAATTTTCCAGTCGCTTGACCTGGGGGCTACTATCCAGGCCAGCCTACACCCAGGGGGCTGTAAGGAAAACAGCATGGAGGCCAGTCTCTCAAGAACTATAAAAGCCAGTATTGGGGAACTTACCAGTTGTATATAGGATTTTTTAATACAGAAAAAGTACAATAAAAAGTCACTCAATAGATACAGGGTACACATTTGGAAACAGGTTTTCTGGTTATAATTTATTTTAACACTATAATTTTAAAGTGTAATTTAAGGGAACTTGTTGGCTGCTTAGGAGGCACTATAATTGCATCAGTGTAAGACACTAGATGTGCCATTAGGACAAATGTGCTAATCCCACGCCCCAGGCAGCAGGAGGTCATTAGGTAGCATAAGCTGAAATTACGTCATACTCCTTTTCCAGCCTGAGCAACAGATTTGTTTCATTTGTTAACATTTCATCAAGACTATGATTCATAACCACCATTCATTCACTCGGTATTTGCTGACAGCCTATGATGCACAGGGCTTTCTTCTGCTCACCCCTCACACCCCAGGCAAGCCTGTGGAATTCCCAGGCATCCTCCCAATTCACCCTCCAGAAACCATGTTCTGTTTGGGAGACAAACAAAAATACATTGCAGTATAATTTTATTACCAACAAACAGAACAAATGTAGACTCATCATGTCTTGGAAATGGTCTTTTGAAGTCTGCACTGGGAATCTGAACTCAAGTACAACCAGGAAAGCTTGATGCTCAACTGTGGCCAGGCAGGGTCCACTCTCTGCTGGAAGCCAGAGTCCCCAGTCCACAGATCCAGACTGAGAAATAGTAAACTCTATGCATTTAAACTCTCAGTTCCAAAGGGCAATATCCTTCCTTGGCACTGGGGGCACAGCAAGGGATATTCTGGCGAGAGTAGAAGACGATAAATGGGATAAACCACACAGGAAATAACAGTATACATGGGGCTTCCTACCTGGGATAAGGGTAGGGAGGCTGGAAAATGTTAATTAGAAATGCAGTTGGGCAACTGGTAAGTATGAATGAAAGTAGAGAAGTAAAGCACCACAACCACATTTATTTCATTCGTACTACAAGGACATTACATTGCTTATTTCTGTCTAGCATTTGTCAAGTGATTTACATACATTGTCTCATTTAATCCTGAATTTAAAAGCCACTCTATAAGCTAGAGTCTATTATTATCCCTATTTCATAGGGCCAAAAACTGAGGCTGAGAGTTAGGAAAGTGTCCAGGCCACAGGAAGTAAATGGAGCATCAAGGATTTAGATCCATATTTTTCTGCCTCCAAAACTCAAATTCTTAACTATTATTCACTGCATCTCCTATCATGCAAAGTATGAGCGGGTTAGCCTTGACTGCAGTCAAGCACATGTGACATAGAGCACATGTACTTGTCAAGGAAAAAAAATATTAAAACCAACAACAACAAAAATTAAGTTTATGAAAATTAAATGTTTGAAGAGGAAATATAGGAAATTTTGTCTCATAAGGGCTTGAGACTTTTTTTTTAAATCAAGGGTTGATGCATGTAATACTCTATTTAGACCTCCTATTACTATAGATGCAAATCTGAAGACAAGAATTGTGGAACCCAAAATAGATTTTAAAAAGAGAAAAATCATTAGTTAGGAGAAGACACAAACCAAGAAGGGGAGGGGGACAGAAAATACAGCACTTGAATAAAGCAACAAACTATGAGTGAAGAAAAGCAAGCAGCAGCTCATACCCCACTGCCCAGATGTCAGTCGGATAAGTCATTACACACGTTTGTGTACACACACACACTCTTTCTCATGACAAATCTGCAAAGTAAGAGTTGCTATAGCTACAGACGTGGAGAAGAAAAAGTAAATGTGTGGGAATTATTAACAGAACCTATGGTAGGATAATGAAGATTTTGGAGGGCCTCTACCTACACAGCTTCACGTCCACACTAAAGCCCACATTTGAGAAAGTCAAGAAAGGCCTTGTGAAGTTGCAAGGGGCACACAGGTATTTCTCTAAGAACAGGCCCTCACTTCTGGCTCCCAGTTCTCCACCTTCACCTCCCTGGATTTTTCCTATTTCTTTAGCAACCAATTTTTAACTTCCAAGCATTAGTAGTTTTGAAACCAATGTTTTATTTTTTAAATAAAGTAGTATGTACAAGGCGAGCTTTCAGCTTTCAAATCCTATTAAATAAATCTATAACAACAGCAAAAGCAACTTTTCCCCCCTCGATATAAGTATTAACAGAAGCCCTGGTTACTGTCATTTTCAAATTCAATTGTAGTGGTCTGTGTGCAAACACTTGCACACACAGCATGTGGTATTTGAAGGACTTCCAAAGGAGAGAAGCAGGGATGGGACATGGTCAAGCAGAGGTAAATTTCAAAGCCTTTCTCAGTCCTGAATCCTTTGGGAAGCACACTAGGGCAGGGTGTTTGAAAATAGAAGGTTCTACTTACATTCTTTTCTATGAAAGTTATAAGAGGAAGAGAGCAATCTAAATTCAACCCTATCCTCTATTTCCCAGATGTGCGAGTAAAATGTATACTGTATTCTAATCTGAGGGCCATTGTTGTCATCAAGCAAAAGCTAAAAGCTTATTGTTTTAAAGCAAGTTTAGGCTGCATTTTCTTTCTTAAAACATAATACCTTAACCAGATAAGGCACTCAAGAAGAATTTACTGACTTAACTGAAAAATAAGTGCAAATGATTTGACTGAGGGTGGGGTGAGTCCTTTTCCTAAGAGTTCAATTCTGTATTAAATTCTTTGCTGCCAAGATGATATGCTAATATATATACAAAACCCTAAAAACTCCATAGAAAAACTACTCAAAATTATAGACCAGTTCAGTAAAGTAGGATACAAAATCAACACACAAAAATCAGTAGCCTTCCTATATGCAAACACCCAATCTGAAGAAGAAATTAAGAACTCCATCCCCTTCAAAATCGAAACTAAAAAATCAAATATCTGGGAATAAATCTAACAAAAGACATCAAAGACTTATACAAATAAAACTATAAAACACTGTTGAAAGAAACACAAGAAGACACAAGAAAATGGAAAGATATCCCCTGCTCATGGATTGGAAGGATTAACATTATCAAAATGGCAATCCTACCAAAAGCAATTTACAGATTCAACGCTATTCCAATAAAAATCTCAATGACATTCTTCAAAGAAATAGATCAAATACTGATGAAATTCATATGGAACCACAAAAAACCCCGCATACCTAAAGACCTCCTGACTACAAAGAAAGAAAAAGGAGGAATTTCACTCCCTGATTTCAAACTATACTACAAAGCCATAATAATTAAAACAGCATGGTACTGGAACAAAAACAGACATAAAGACCAATGGAACCGAACAGAATACCCAGAATAAAGCCGCATATCTATGAACAACTAATCTTTGAAAAAGGAGCAAAGAAAATGCAGTGGAACAAGGACAGTCTATTCAATAAATGGTGCTGGGAAAACTGGACAGCCAGCCACATGCAAAAAAGTGAAACTAGACTACTACCTCACACCCTGCACAAAAACCAACTCAAAATGGATAAAACACCTAGACATAAGACCTGAAACCATAAAATTTATAGAAGAAATATAGGTAAAACTCTACACGACATACATCTCAGCAAAATATTTAAAGACACATCCCCCAAAGCGAAGAAAGTGAAGGACAAGATAAACAGGTGGGATTACATCAAAATAAAAAGCTTCTGTATAGCAAAAGAGACATTAACCAAAACAAACAGACACCCTACCAACTGGGAAAAGCTCTTTGCACACTATACATCCAATAAAGGACTGATAACAAAAACTTACAAGGAACTCACACAACTCAACAAAAACAAAGCCAATAACCCAGTCAAAAAATGGGCAGAAGAGCTAAAAAGGCACTTCTCTAAAGAAGAAAAGCAAATGGCCAACAGATACACGAAAAAATGTTCAACATCACTTATAATCAAGGAAATGCAAATCAAAACCACAATGAGATACCACCTCACACCTGTGAGGATGGCACACATTAAAAATACAGGCAAAACAAATGCTGGAAAGGATGTGGAGAAAAAGGAACTCTTCTACACTGCTGGTGGGAATGTGAACTGGTCCAACCACTATGGAAAGCTGTATGGCGATTCCTCAAACTGCTCAACATGGAGCTTCCATACGACCCAGCAATACCACTTTTGGGAATCTACCCAAAGGACACAAAAACACTAATCCGAAAGGATACATGCACCCATATGTTCATTGCGGCACTGTTCACAATAGCAAAGGTATGGAAGCAACCCAGATGTCCAAAAATAGATGATTGGATCAAGAAGATGTGGTTCATATACACAATGGAATACTATTCAGCATTCAAAGAAGATAAACACATGCAATTTGCAGCGA
>PVIJ01022626.1:0-15736 GCA_004024925.1 Scalopus aquaticus
AGAAGATAAACACATGCAATTTGCCGCAACATGGATGGAATTAGAGGGAATCATACTCAGTGAAATAAGCCAAAAAGAAAAAGAAAAATATCGAATGGTTTCACTTATAGCAGGACTATAGGGAGGCGGGGTGGGAGAGAGACACTCAGCGGTGGGGGAGGGGGGAGGGGAGGATAAGGGCACAAAATGGAAGAGAGGAAAATACAGGGGACCATGGAGATGGATCACGGGTGAATTGGTGGTGGGCTGCCCAAGGGGAATACAAAATGTAAAAGACACAAATAACAATAAAAAAAAAATGGAAAAAAAAATAAAGTGAGGTTGAATGATAAACTAGGTAAAATTGGAAACATTATTTAGCTTCTCTTTGCATTACTGTCCTCATGGATAAAATATAAGTAACAGCATCCAAGGGATGTTGTGAGGTGGAAATAGAACATAGTTCCACTGCTTGTGGATGTCCCAAATGCTTTCCCTGGTATTTGTATGACCACGTAGGGCCTTTCTTGGTCAGTTCTGGCTTGGATATCTTATATCCACTGAATTCAGTCAAGTCATTGTTCTGTGTGTCGTCCCCATTTTATTGCAAACCATCCTGGATGTGGAATTCAACCCTCTCCATGATTTCTTCAAAGTAAAGGAGAACACACACACACACACAGCAATTGTGCATATGCGCATATCAGACTTTATGAAGATTGTAGGAGATGCAGATGTACACCTTTAAAGTGCAGAGAATATTAGTGATCCATACACTTAAGAAAAATACATCTACCATTTCTATGACTTAAGCTATTTCTTCTCTTTCCTTCCCTCCTGTATTGCTTTCATCAGGCTCAGCTTCAGACTCCTACCAGTCTACTACATACCCGGTGAATGGTCTTTGCTAGATGAAACTTCACTTTAAGAGGTCCTTCCTCCTTAAAAGTATCTAGCCAATTGCTTCCTCTATTGTGCACACTTAACCTCCCTCAGCGACTGTGCACTCCTAAGGAATAGAAATTTTATTCCATTGTTCTTTAAGTCTCAATACTTTGTACCATGCCTGGCATACATTGGCACATTTTTCTTCTTTGAACAAACTACATATGCTTAGATGGTTTACAGACCCAAGATTTTCACATTTATTTAGAGTAATACAAATATGTAGAGAGCAATTAATATGTTCCAGGCAAAGTTCAAAACAATCCAAATTAATCAGTGTGCTTAAGTTTCACGAGAAACCCAGAAGTAGGTGACCTCATCAGTCCCACTTTACCAATAAGGCATTGAGGCACCGTCATTGTGCAACTTATATCAGATCACACAATAATTACAACTTGGATTTGATCTCAGGTAGTTGAGTTCTGGAGTGCAGGCTCTGAAGTACTAGATTATATCTCTTTTCTATGCCATAATCCTAAATATTCTTACTGATTAGCAAAATGAAATGTTTATGTAATTTTATGAGCTTAGTATGACCAGGAGCTGTCGTTCTAATAAAAAAGAATTTTGAATATATTGTATACAAGTGTAAGTGTTTGACTAAATGAGAACATTTTTTGGCAATTAAAGAATGTTTTTGATGGAAGAGACCGTGAGAACCATGTATTACCATCTTTCAGTTCAGCTAATGTGAATTAATTGTCTTCTGTATGACAAAAACATGCACTTGTGTTATCTCATTGAATCTGTGCAACAACTCTGTCCTTAGCTACAATATTATTGTCAGTTTGGGGACCAATGTTATTCCAGAGTGTGTTAATATTATTGTCACATGGATGTAAGACCATTTCATATCTCTTCCATGGGGCATGATATTATCACTAAGCAGAAAGGTCAGTAGTTTTGCCATGAATTAAGACAGGAGGAAAAAAAGTAGAAAACTTAAGCTTATAGTCCCATTTGGAATTGGATTTTTTTCATATGTGGTAAAATATCAGTTCTTAACATCATTTGGCTAGAGAAGTAGTACAGTGTGGTGGTTAAGACATGGCCCTAGGTCACAGACTGCCTGGATGTGAAGCCCACCTTGCTTTACTCTCTGGCTGAGAGAACATGCACAAGATACGGAATCTCTGCCTCCATTTCTTTAACTCCAAAATGAGAATAATAATAGACCCAGCTTTACAGAGCTGTTTTGAGGATCAGGGAATTTAAGATATGCAGGGTGTTTAGAACAGAGTTTAAGAATATTTTTTGAATGAATAAAGCCCTACACCTGCTCTCTGAAATCTCCTTAGATAGCTATAAATCCTCAGTGGTTCCAGTATGCATTTATTAAATAATGTTGTGATGGGTTCAGATTATTTTTCTTTAACAAAAGACAATAGAATTTTGCTCTATAGATTCAAAAAGTAACACACAGAGTTCTTGTTTTAGCTTCAAAAGAGAAGTAGATGTTTAAGAATTAAAAGTTCAGAAGATTTGGAATAGCTATAAAATCTAAAAAATAGAAGTATGCACGTATTTTTAAAATATTAATTCATAAATTTATCTTTTTTATGAAGGAGGGATGGTTGAGGGGCTAATTTAAGTAAACAATCAATCAAAAAGGGGAAAATTAGGGGGAAAAAGTCTATTTCCCCAGCTGGGAAATGTCTGCAGATATAGTGAATACTTAGTCAGCAGATCTCTATTTTTATTCAAGCAGCTTGCCAAGAAATACAGTGGCTGCAGTTTTCCCTCCTCTCTAATGTGAACTGCGGCTCAGCTAGGAATACTGAAAATGGATGCCCATCGTCTAATGTGCCTGAGTGGGCGACGGGCTGTATGCAGGTCAGCAGATTCTTGTCCCGCACTCTACTGTGGGAATTGGCCCAGTTAACAAAGGCAAACTGGGTTAGGTCTGGGTTGACGGAATACCGTTACTATTTGAGTGTGCTTTAGGAACAACAAGCCTGAACTCTCCTGCAAAAATCCTTGTGTAATACCCTGGTTTCCTATTTATCTTAGAAAGCAGGCATGTATATGAATGTTTCTCGGTGAGAGCCAATAGGTGCAGGACTTAAAATGCACTGCTGAGAACTCTACAGTTTATGAAGGTTTCGTGTACGTGGCTAGTCTTTACTACCTTCGTGCTTTTCCTCACACTGCCTACCCACCGGAGTGGTTTTGTCTGTCCCTCCAGAATTTTTATCTCAGAGTCCCAACTGTCCTTTAGGTGCTGAAATAAATGTTACACATCCATCAAACCCCTATTGATAGCTCTAGTGGGAAGCGAGCACTTCTTTTCCTGAAATTTTGAATGAAGTGTGTCACCTGTATACTTCAGCACATGGTCATTTTCTGCCATGAATCCTACTAGTTGGTTTTATGTACTTATTTTCTTTCTCCTACCAGATTATAAGCTTCTGAGGGAGTTTTGCATCATCTTGATAGAGAAATACCGTGCCTTGAATAATACCCACCATATAGTATATACATAATTGGTGTTGAGAAGTGAATGTATAGACATCAAATCATTTAAGAAAACAATCAAGGAACAGTGAAACCTTATTCCAATTTTAAGGAAATGACAAAATTAATAACTATAGCTATCATTTTTCAGACTGCACTAAACATTGGTCTGTATGTTTTATGCATGTTATCTGAACCAGTCCTCCTAACAGTTATAAAAATTAGGTACTATTCTTATCACCATTCCCATTTCAAAGATGGTACAGTCAAAGCACATAGTGGTCACACAAGTTGCCAACAGAGTTTATGAAGTTTAGTATTTGATTTTAAACAGTGTTTTCCAGATTTTCTCTATTAATTATCATACTACTCTACCATTATTTCATAGCAAATCAGTACAGGAATTTAAATTTAAACCTAGCACTTCTAATTCCAAGTCCAATACATTTTCTACTGTACATTCCTAGAACCTAGAAACAGTAGATAGTTTAATTATTTGATTCTATGGAAACTCTCCTCCCAGTTCCTAGCACCTACAACTAGATCTCTTAGTTTCAGAGGTGAGCCCTTCATAACTCTTCCTGGTTCACTGTTAATTATTCTAAATTCAGTCCTGTGATGAGCTAGAAAATAAAAGTATGGAATGCATCTGAAAAATGAAGGCCTTGTTGGGGACTAACATAAAATGTCTGGTATGTTTGTTCCTGAAATTAAGAGCTTCATAGGCTACACTAAATTCCATTTTTCTTTTAATAAGTCCCATAGATCCAGAACAGATAGATAATCACCAACCTAGTTTAGTGGTTGAATGGTAGTCAGCCCTGACTCTCTATCAGAATGGCTTGCAAAATGTGTTAAAATACAAATTCCTGGGCTTCACTCAACTTTAATCAGAATTTAATTCATGTTCCAGTTCATATAATCAGCCAATTACTTATTGAACCAGATATTACCAGGTCACGATTAAAATTAAAAGTACCTATATTATGACCTAAATAACTACTTAATAAATAACATGCATTGTTGTTAATAAACTGTACTAAAACTCTGTGACTACTTCCATAAAAATATTTTTAAATGTTAGAAATTTTAATTAACATATTGAACAATTTATTTCCTCCCAAATTTAGAAATAAATATTTAAATGTATCAGGGCAAGAAAGTAGACATTGAAAACCAATGAAGAAGATGTAAAAGAAGGTGATTTGGAACTTTGAATAAAGTGTCGAGGAAAATAGCAAGGCCTAGTCCATTAGATTTCTATGTTCAAAAGCAATCCTTTTTGATAACATGTTCTACGCTCCACACCCATGGGGTTGGTAGAGTTACCCACAAACTCTTTGGGGGAGGCCTTTACCTTTTGCTCTTTTTCATTCCTTTTTGTTCTCCTCTGACTGGGTGATTTAAAAATTACTGTCCTCTAGCTCACTTATTCTGTCCTCCATTTGTTTTAGTCTTTTATAGATGTCCCCCATGCATTTTGTTATTTAATTCATTGAATATTTCAGCTCAGAATTTCTGGGTTTTTTTTTATAAACTATGTGTGGTAAATATTTCAGCTACTTATGTATCATTTGTTAATTTCATTTACATGTCTTTCTCTGCGTTTTCTTCTAACATGTTCGATTTCTTCAAAGAGCTATTTTGAATTTTTTGCTTGCTAGATCACTAATTTCATGCCTTTGAGCTGTGATAGCTGATATTTATTGTTATCTCTTGGTGATAACATGTTTCCTTGATTCTTCATGATCCTTGTAGTTTTCTGTCATTTCTTTCACATGTAAAAGAGCAGACATCTTAAATCTTTAATAATTTCCTTCAGATAGATTATACTGTTCAATGATGCTGTTAAATCCGGGATTTTTTTCCCAGGCTACACTTGCTCCATAATTCCAGGTCCCCTTGTGGCAGATTTCCTAAATTTTTGTGCCTTCTCCAATCGTTATTATTCACCAAGGTAGCTAATGGATACCTTTCTTTTGTTTCCAGATACGGGTGCTTTAGCTTGTTTGTGGTTTCTCCCTTTCTCACACATCCTGACCACTTTTTCTGATGGCATTCCATTTGCTTGATTTGCTTTTGTTGCTGCACTTGAGAACCCACACATGGAGCCTGCCACAGTGGAGAAAAGTGTGGGTTCAGCACTCAGGATATTGGAGTTGCCTACAGACATGGTGGGGAGAATCTTGGGTGAGGTGCTCTGAGGCTTATAGGCAGGCTTCTTATTGATGCCCTAGGTGCAGTTAGCAGGAAACATGTTCCTCAAGGCCCTTTGAAACTCTTGTCTGCCTTTCCCCTCATATCTATCCTTGTCCCAGTTGTGGAAGTCTCACCTCAGGACTTTGGGTACTGATAGAGAGAAACAGGTTTCCACAGGCACATCCTGCACACCCGGATAACGTGCCACGCATTCACCACTCTCCTTACTCCATGGGAGAGCTTGCCAATGCTGGAGCGTTCAGCCCCATGCAGTGTTGACATGGCGGAAGGGCAGCATTGGCAAAGCTCTTACCATCTCCAATGTATCCAAACTCATATATCTTTTTTCACCAATGATTTACTGCTCTCTCCCCTCAAGATGACTGGACTTTGGTAAATTCTCTCTTCTGTGGGAATTGCCCAAGATCAGCAATCTACAGGTGTTTCCCCCAATGACATGAGAGGGGTTGGGGCAAGTTTAATGGGTGCATTCATTCTGTTGCACATACAAACATTTGCTTGCCAATTACTGGAAAAACAATTGACTAAGACCTCACCTGGGTCCCTTGGCATGTGGTGTTAGATCCCACAACCCTCACAAAGATACTTTTGCTCATGCATGAATGCCTAATTCATTGTTTAAAAAATGGGACAAAATGGAGGAACATTGTTTTCCACCATGATGCTGATGGCGCCCTTCTTCCTTAAACATGTTTCCCTTAGTTCGTCAGATGTAATTATAATGACTGCTTTTAAGTCTTTCTCTTCAACTCGACATCTGAAGGGCATCTTCTGTTGCCAGCTTTTGTTTCCCTGAATATGAGTCATATTCCCATTTCTTTTCATGTCTTTTAATTTGTTTTTAAAAAATGAACGTTTTAGGAAATGCATTGTAGTAATTCTGGATATAGATTTTCCCCTTCACACTCATTCAGATGATACTCACATAGCATAGTGAATTTTCTTCATTTGGAAGAAACCCTAACCACATTTTATAACATTATGATAAAAATATTTATACAACACACAAACATCAATACCATATAATATTATATATTATTTGTAAGATTAGATACAAATCAAAATAGTAAGAAATAATAGAGGATGAGATGAATGAAATGATTTTAGATATAACGCATGTTAGGTATTATTCAATTATTTTATATAATGCATTATTGTAATTCCTAATAAACAGATAATAAATAATTGTGTTTTTTTATTTTGCAATAACAAATATTTCTATGTATGTATTGCTTGAAATGATACATCTGGAAGAAGATAATACATATGTTTTAGAACTACTTTCCAACACGAATCATAGGTAAATACTATTTGAGAGACTAGGATTTCAGCAATTTTTCAATTACACATTGCAAACAGTGGACTGAAATAGATTATGCTTGGTAAAAAAATCTAGATTCTAAGGCATTCTATATTTCCTGGTATGCACTTACTACTTGGCATGAATAATGCATCAAATATTTTTTGATACTGTTTTTTAAAATATAGCACAAAGTCAAACAACTACTTCTTAGTTTCAATGAAATGTGGGAGAATATTGGAAAACTTTTATCCCGCATCAATTTGAAATCATTGCCAAATGCTCAATGGAAAATAAAAGTGATGTATCATACCACTAAAACTTAGATTAGAGGCTAGTTGCAGTGCTTTTTTAGGCACCTTTGATTCTGAATACTGTTACATATTCCAGATTGTAAGTCAAATGTGTCCTTTGAAAATATTTAGCTATAAATTGATTTATTCAATACAAATTTTTTAGAGTGGCTAAAATATTGTAAGGATAGTTATATAGAAACCAAAAATCTACATAGATAATTTTAAAGGGTGTTTTAGTTATTTGAAAGGATTTTAAAGATATTTGAAGAAAACATGATGTTTATGAAAATGCATTATTAATACTAAAAATTGGTGGTCTTTAATAGCAACACCAACCTCTCCATTGTAAACAATTATAGAATATGAAAGAAGTCAATATGATTCTAAACCTCGCAAATTGGCTCATCTAAGTTTTAAAAATAAATATCAACATAAGCTATTTTTTCATATTAGATATTTTAACAATATAATCTTTAAGTTAGATCATTTTAATAGCAAAAGAATAATAGGGCCATTTTAGTACTCAACATGCACTATAATTTGAAGACTTATGATGACTGTGACCTTCTGCAGCTATCTAAGAATTTAAAATTGACTTGTACACAGTAAGAATAGAGTATTGATTAGACATCAATATATGAGTAAATTTAGATTGTGTTCTAAAAGTCAGCATTGTTCCTAATAATGTGTCACAACATTTTGCAGCAATAATTTGCAGGTAAATTTTTAAAAACTTCTCAGGCTCTGGATATTTTTAGCCCTGCGAATATTAGTATAGTGAAGAGAATATAGTATCTCAAAATTTATAATAAAAATTACTTAAGGTCTATTATGATAATAAGGAAGATAACCATCACTAGTAACCATTTCTATTGAAAATGAGACAAGGGGAAATGAGATAAATCATCATCATCATCTAATTTAAATATTTTGCTTCAGGAAGAGTGACTTTTTCTAATATTCTATTGATACTCTTGTTATTCTCCCTCCATGGATTTCCAGATTTGGAAGGATGACTTCTTAGGGGCATATTGCACTTGGAAAATGAGCTTTCCATTTCCATAGAAACAGTGTGACTCAGGAGAAAGAGCCTAGGCTCTGAATTAATACAGGACAAAGTTTTAGTCCCAGTACAATGGCTGATTATTGGACCCTATTCCAACTCACTACCAAGTGAGAACCATTCTTCCAAGTCCTAAAGAATGAGCTCTAGGGTCTGCATGAGTACATACTTACTCCAGTGAACTCCAGCTCTTGCTATTCATCATAAATCTCTGGTGACCTTCTTGAAATTATGTATTCCCATAAACTATTGCACACCTATGGAAACAGTGTTTTAAGGTAGGGCCTAAGCAAAGTCACAGAGAAACAAGTCGGGGGTCCTTTGGAGGGCTATTCCATATTTGACTCTTTATATAACTGGCATTTCTTTAGTGGAATATGATAAAGGATAAAAATGTCTGATGATTGGTTACTTTTCAAAGAGGGATTGTTGAAATCCCAGAGTTACATGTTTTACTCATCACAAAGGAAGTCCTGTAGCTGTTTGGATCCATCTTCCATTGAAAACTTGAGTGACCATCTACTGATACTTGGAAATCCTCACCCACCTATCAGAGGCATACCAAAGTATTTTTTTCCAACCACACAAAACAATCTGCCTCAGGAGATTTCTGACACACACAGCTTTCCTCATCTGCTCCCATTCTCAGTGATATTCTGGTGCCTATGTATATTCCTTATAGACTGACATCTCAGACAGCTGCCTGATATACCAACCCTTTTCAATCTGATTCTAGAATGATAAGGTGATTTCTTTCAAACAAATTCTCCAGGGTATTCCTGTCCAGGGTTGAGAACATGTGATCTGGGGCTCCTGTTCTGATAAATAGCTCATTATTGATGGGCTTTAAATTTGAAGAATAGCCTTTCTTATGGTAGCCCGAGATATGCCTCACCATAATCAGCTCATTGCACTAACTCTATTGTATTTTATCTGACAATCTTAAAAGTAGCTGCAAATCAACCTAATAACACTCCCTTTTCCCACTGCCATCATCTCATAAATTTTTGTCTCTACGGTAAACAGAGTTGTCCTCATGTAACTATGGCTGACATCATAGCCATATAGCTTGAGTAGTGTCATAGGGTCAAAAAAACTTCATACTTGATTTAATGTTCTACTGTGATCATCTTGAGGTTCTTAATTTTTGAACCAGGGGTCCTGCACTAATTTTTCACTGGCCCGATCATTATGTAGGTAGTCCAGCATTCAACAGGACTTTAAAGGTCCTCTGTCATCCAAAGAGCCTCCACTTTGTCTTTGTTACTTTTCAGTCTATATGCCTACACATGCATGTGATACATCCAAAAGAACTTACTCAGTAGGACATGATCAAGTGTGACCCTGCCTGCCCTGTTATGGAGAGTAAGTTCCTTCCAATCTGTGGTAGCTACAGCATACTGTTGACTTGATCGCATTTGTAGATGTAATGACTTGTTCTGTGCTGGAATCCTTCTGTACTCTGCAGTGTGGAGGCATTTGGTTCCATTTTCAGACTTATTCTTACCACAGGTCTGTGTCTCTTCAGAGAAAATTGAAAGAGTCCCAGGTCAATGTCTTGATCATTTACTCACTGTGTTCTTGCTTTGATGACCTGCTTTTCAGACTGACTCAAGCAAATTTGTTTATGTACAACTCTAAAGTTCTTTCTGGTAGATAATGGACAGCAATATTTAGAAGTAAGTGAGGGCTAGCTACCACCCCAAAATCCCATTTCCATATTATAATGGAAGCTTACTTTGGGCCAAATTCTGCAAATACACTGAAGTTTGTTAAACATCTGTTAGCAAGCAGACTTAAATCAGTTCACACAACTGATTCTATGAACTCAAAGAAGTCCCACCTATCTGTGCTTTTACATGTGTTGGACACCCCTTGCCCAAAAAATTCACTGGAAGCAGATGCAACTTAATTTTCTAGGAAGGGTCCAATTAGGGAAAGAGAACTCATTCTAATTATTTAAAATAGGTATTTTAGTTACAGAAGTTTGGTTACACAATTGAGAGAATATCTGAGTTGCCAAACAGGATAGTGAGGTAATCCAGGGATTGGTAATAGGAAAATGCCATTAACTTCCTGTGCTGGAAAGATAAAGGAAGAGGGAGTATTATTGGTTCCCAGAAAATAGTATAACCTGTTTTCTAGAACCCTGGTAGGGTCTAGAACTAGGATCAGAAAGAGCCACTAAACTCAGATATAATAGCCGTAGCTCTGGCAGTTACCTGGGACCATGAGAAACATGGGTCACACACCATTGATCATAACATTGAGAGTTGCAAACTTCTCAGGTCCTGGTGTCTTCCAGAGTCACCATAATATTCCAGAACTGCTTGCTTCTGGATTTGTGTAGGAGAGAATAAGCTTCTTCCTTTGTTTTAGCTGCTACTTTGGATCTCTTTATTATTTAGAGATTAATCCAATTATAGGTTTGCATTATGCTAAGGAACTTTAATTTTATTAGAGTAAGCAAAGTGTTCAGGTTAATTTGGATGTAGGACTTTGATGAACCTGATCTGGAAAAGTGTGGAAAACAAAGAGATAATTACAAGATTATCAGGAAAATCTGGGAATAAAATTATGACATTAGGAATATTGTAGTAGAAGCAGGGCGCTGGTTGTGGTGATAACACAGTTGTGGAGGGGGTGAAGGTCTGCAGACAAGAGGGACTCAATCAGTGGTATCAGGACAGGTTTGTTGACTACACATACTCCCCCTGTGTCCCAGAAAGCTCTCCACTCTGCGTGCTAGAGAATATCCCAGGGATTTCTCAGTACGAAATGTGTTGTATTGAAAAGGAGTAGCCTACATTTTGTAGATAATCCTGGGTCCATTAATGCTAACCATGTGATAAGGAAATAATTATCCATTTTGTGCCTCATTTCTGGGAAAATAAAACAAACTCAGCGTTATTATAGTACCTATTCCAGATACTTTTAAATCAGAATTAAACAAAATCATCTCTTCTAAACATCACTCAGCACAAAGGCACATCATGGGCATTCAGCAAATATTAGTGACTTGATAATTAAAGCACTTGCCACATACTACTAGGTATATAATGGATTTTTGTAAAATTGGGAAGAGTGAGGAAAACTTACAGCTTGTGCTGTCTTGCATCTTCACTAAGAAAAGCAATTTTGGAGTAAAGGCTACTGTTCTTAGGAATTCCATGATTCCATTCCCACTTAGGAAGTGGGCAGATGATTTCTGATTCTGTCAAAAACAATGTTTATAAAAGGTCAGCCAACACCAGGGGAGGCAGAGATGGAGCGATTCTGGTTGACCCAGCAGGGCATTCACAGTGTGGTCAAACTCAGATCTTTATTAATAAGGAGATAAGAGGGAATGGCTCTCTTTAGGATTGAGTTCCCGATGCTCTGTCCTGCGCTGGAATGTGCCCAATTGCCCCTGTGTGTTCCTAGAAATGGTTTTAGTTCTACAACTCAATTTTAGATCAAAACAGAGATCTACAGTAATTAAGAAATTATTGAATTAAGGCAAAATTAATTTCTTAAGATTTCACAGTTGCAGAAACTGAACTCACAGGTAGCAAGCATTCAAAAGAAAAACATTTGAGAGGATAAACAATGTGGTGGTTGTAGAGAAATGTCAGTATCCCATTCATCAGCTGTCATCTTGACTTGCTTAAATTGCTGTAATAATGAAACAATGTTCTAATTCTTTATGGATTTCTGAGATGAGTGGAGAGTGGAGGCATTATATCAAAGTCATTGTAATACCAATCACCCAATGGCAGGGAGCTAACAGTATGATCTTTATAATGTTTGGAGAGAATTTCAGACAACTATTAGACTTTTATTATCTAACTCAGCTTGCACCTAGATCCTGCCAAGACCAATGTTGACAAATAGTGAGCACACACCCCCCCCACTGCTCCATCAGCCCTTTCTCTTTGATACTGTCTTCCAGATATACCTGCTTCCTCCCTATTCAGAGCTCCATTTTACTACTGTATTTAGTCTCTCTCGGTGACAATTCACACTGTGCCAATCAGCACAGTGTTACCAGCACTGTTTGAGTTTTATATTTCGTCATAGGATGTGTCTGTTATCTTTTTTAACCTTGACATTTGTGTGATCATATCAAATACAGTCTTTTTTCATTTGTTATTATGTCTATTATATTGGTTCATTTAAGAGTAACTCTACCCTGAAAGGAACTTCCTATTCCATAAATAGTATGTCTTTATATCCTTGCCATCAGCAAAACAACACATATCTTCCAGTGTCATTGAAGTTTAGTCAGAACAGCAGGAAAACCTCTGTAATCCTTTCTCTGTGCTTTCTTTGCATTGTGCCACTATCCTAGGAAGTTTTTGGCAGCTTTGTCTGCCTCTTTTTGATAGTATGAAAAAGAAGCAGCAAAACTATGTAGCGTTATTCTGGTATTACCATTGCTATTATAGTATTGCCATATTACTATTACAGTAATGATAACCATAGTTCATTCATTCCTGTGTCAGACAGAACTTCTCTGCACTGTATATTATTGTGTAGTTCTTTGATTTGTGTCAGAAAACTAACCTCGGAGTAAGAAAAAAATAATTTACTGGCTCATAGAGTTGAAAAGCCCGGAAGTTGCTTTTTCTGTAGGAATGGCTTCATCTAGTGCTCAAATGAGAGAAAGAGAGTTGGACCTTTCTCTACTTCACAGGTCCATTTTCTCCTCAATTGCTTTCAAAACCAGGAAGGCTAGACCCCCCTATAGGCAAACATGGTGACAAAGAAGGCTACTAGAAACTTCACATGTGTATTACTGCATAGCTCCGTACAAATAGGAATCTCAAGGGAAAATGGTTGGCTCTGCTTGAATTATCAATAGATAGAGACATAGACTTATATTGAAACTGACACCAGAACCAATCACTTTGGTCCGTGGGGCTTTCTTAGCCACGCGTGTGTCACACACCCACAAGTGCACGCTCAGGCAAGAGAATCTGAAAAATCTATGTTTTAGTCTTTCAGTCCCTGGAATTCGGGGACGAGTAGAGGAAGGGGTGAAATGGTACCAAGTTCCATTATTCACCACAGCCATTCTTCTACCTGGTGCCCTATTGCACTGTGAGCTCTGTGAGAATAAAGATTCGGTTTTCCTGTATCCGCCCCCCCCCCCCCCCCACCCAGGAACCATCCACACACATGGTCCAGTGAGTGTTGCTGAATTGGAAGAATGATGAGGTCTTTACATCTCACAGATTCATTAGGCACATTGTTTATGAAACGAAAGTTAATTACAGTCCAGATTCTGTTGTAAGATTACAAAACACTCAAGAATTTTTGTTATGTTGATATTTTAATGCACTGTTATGCACAGATGCTTTACTAAGACTGTGTGCCTGAATGACCTTATTTCATCCTAAAAATAGCTCTGTGAACTAGATGCTGTGATTTTCTGAATTGTACAGATGGGGAAATTAAGGCCCAGGGATTAAGTTGTATATTCAAGGTCCAAAAGGTTTGAAAGGGATAAGCTGTGTCTGAAACCCATGCATGTCTTATTCTAAAACCTATGATCCGTTCTCCACTACACCATCTCCAACCCACAGAAGTGGAAGAATTATTTTAACCCTAAATGAAAAGTTTTGACTAACATTTTGATTTATTACCCTTTCACTATGCAAACATGCTAGCTATTTGAGATCCTGGCTATTTGAGATCATATTGTCAATACAATTTAATATCATGTGTTTTTCCTTTTCTTTTTTAAAAGTCTTTTTTTAAGATTTATTTATTTATGCATACAAGCTGCGGTAGAGGCCAGAGGCATGGGGCGGTGAGAGGGTTCACCAGAGACAGTGTGGAGCAGAACAGGCAGATCAATGGAAATACAATGCTGAGGGGAGCAGTGGGTGAGGCAGGAGAGGTCTACTGTGCCATGTGGGAAACTCCCCGGCCGGGTGTCAAACTCGCGTCGCCACTGCTGACAGCTGCACAGCGTAGCGCCTAACCATTGCGCTACCAGGGGGGCCCAATATCATGTGTTTTTCACCTAACACTGTAGGATATGTTTGTTCCCTTGTCCACTCTATGATACTGAGATTGTTTTTCTTAAATTATCTTTCTTTAGTAGAACCATCCTGAGTCTAAAAATTAACTTTAATGCACAAAATTCCCACATATTCTTGAAGAGGAGCAATTAGATCTTCCTAGAGTGTTAGAGATGTTGAGTCAACTGCATCAGCCAACTGCTGACCACATTAGACAGAAGTTAATTTTAGGGTAATTTTCCCTGTGGTACCCCACACGCCAGACGATGCAGTGACTCCTTTATTTACAGTGGCATGCAAGTGGAGTGTGCCATGTTTAGGGAATACTGTGCATTCCAGGCTGGCTAGCCTCAAGTGATTGCAAAGCATTGTTGGAAAAGACAGAATTCTAGAATGTTATGGCCATATATCACATTGTTAGAAATTGTCCTTCTCCAAAAGTTTATGGTTGTGGTGCAGTGCCATTTTTCTTCTGGACTTGAATTTGACTGAATTCCACTTGTCATCATGAAGAAATATTTTATTTTCATTTTCAATTCACTCATAAATTGCTGAAAGTGTTCTCTCTAGAGGTAAATTAGAGTGTAGTAATAGCACAACGGAGTCTTAACACTGAAAAATATTCACTATATATTAAATATCCATGCAAAGACTTTAGGAGAAAAAACATGATTGAATTAAAAATTGTCAACATTACACCCATCTTGATGCCAAATTAAAATCTTATGTGAATTATTTCATCTTTTGGGCCTATTGCAAGAGGAGAAAACACTTCCATAGCCTTTTATGCTGATGAAAACAAGTTACCAAGTTAGAGACATGAAAGCAAATCAAATAGGCCAAGTTTTACATCCTCTCAGCATCTTTTACCTAAACACGCTATAAGAGGTCATTTCAATTGCTTGGATACTTGTAGAAGCTTTAGGGTAGTTTATGTCACTTTTCTAGGCTGATAACTTGTTTTAAGTTGGACAATTAAAGGCTACATTTTGTTTGGTCAATGGACCCAGAAAACTGTTACTTATGTAAGATCTCAATCAAAGGCAAATGATGTTAATAATCCTAAATATATTTCAGATTTAAAGTTTCTTGTTATTTTTAAACTATGTTGACATTAAAATACAAATGACATCACAGGATCTACAAATATTGGTATTTGAGACATACATCCAGGTATCTGTAAATGGCCAGTGACTAGAAGGATTATTTGGATTTACACTATGAATATAGTGTTAAAAAAGTGCAAAGAGAAGATTCTCTGTTCCTTTGTCTATACATGAAAAAATGCTCAACATCACTTATAATCAAGGAAATGCAAATCAAAACCACTATGAGATACCACCTCACACCTGTGAGGATGGCACACATTAAAAATGCAGGCAATAACAAATGCTGGAAAGGATGTGGAGAAAAAGGAACTCTTCTACACTGCTGGTGGGAATGTGAACTGGTCCAACCACTATGGAAGGCT
>PVIJ01022627.1:0-15733 GCA_004024925.1 Scalopus aquaticus
TTTCCTGCTCCTCAGGGCTGCCACGCAGGGAAGAGAGGGGGGTCGTGGGGTGGGGGAGTCGGGGTCGCTCTCCCAGTCGGCTGGCCGGAGCCCTCCGACCTCACCGCAGTTTCTAACCTTGTATTCAGTGGCTCTCAGAGGAAGCTGGTCTGCCCATCTCTCCTCTCTGCTCCTCCTTTGTGTGGGATTAGATGTCCCCTCTCTTCTCTTTACTCTGACTTTTCAGTTTATTTTTAAGTCCAAAGCACCCCCAGGGTTGATTGTATTGCCTAGGGTGTCCGGTTCTCTTCGAGACAGCTCTCAAAGTTAGGGATATTTTTCTCCAAGAATCGATTTTTTGTAGGAGAGCCTGATCCTAGCGTCTGTTCGCCGCCATGTTTTGGGGGCTTGTCTGAATGGACATACCTAAATAATAAAACATAAGAAAACTTTTTTTTGGGAAATAGAATTCAAATGAAAGAGATCTTTAAAGAAAAACCTGCAATAATACAAATACTTCAGTTTTCTATTTCATTTAGCTAGTTAAAAGTATTACATTTGTATTTAAAATGGGTGCCTTAATTCCTGTAATATCCTCTTACATTCTACTGCAGAAACAGAATAAATTAATATTTTTCTTGACAACACCAATGATATTTAACATGTTGAGAGAGGAATATGAGAGACCTAAAGACTTCAATTAGTGATTTTTACCCCAAAGAAAAATATTCTGTAATTTATCACTTAGTAAACCCACAAACTCAGTACCCAAATTGAGTGTGGTGTGGGGAAGGAGAAAGAGAACAGGGTTTATTTGTTGTTCTTCGTGGTTGGAAAATTTCATTAGATCGTAAATGTCCCCAGACTGTGTATGGTGGTTTTGTCAACTTGGTTAGGCCAAACATTTCCCAGAATTCCCTTCACTGTGTTTCCAGTTGAGATGGGAAACAAGGGAGATTTTAGGACTTGTGGAGGGCAGAGTGAAGCAGCAGATAATCTCTTTCAGACATAAGGTCACTTAGCTAGTGACTCATCTTGTTGAAGTGAAGCTGTCTCCACACTAACAATTTCCACTTCTTACTCTGGATCGTATATATGTATACTTGCATATATACATATAATATTCTAGTTGTTCGGCTTGTATGATTAAAATCTGACAAATTGATGAACTAAACATCTTAATCAGCATTAGAACTTCTTATACTTTTCTAATTTCAAAATTATTATCTCCACATACAAATAATCTTATGCTTTTACCATTACCATCCTAATAGTAATCCTTTATGGTTTTCCTGTTGGATTTATTTTTGTTTGCAGAAACATGAACAGATCCATTGTTAGACATTTTATCTGAAGTTTGGAATTTATGGTTGTGTCAATAATTCTTCAACTTCAATCTCAACAAGCAAAATTTCTTTGGCAGAAATTTTATGAAAAAAATCATTTCCAGTTTCCAAAGAAAAATAAGATTGAAACTATAAGATGTCATTTATAAGATGGATTTATGAGCTAGCCCATCAATTAGTAGGACCTACCTAAATTAGTAAGTTAAATAATTGGGTATAACATGAAAATAGTACCTATGGTAAGTCTCAGTTTTAAGAAGGACTTCTGTTTTTCCATGCATAGAAAGGAATTTTATGTGTGCCAAATTTTGCTCATTTCTATGCTGTAAAAAGGGAAGCACCTTTTACTGTAATTTTTATCTGCAGTTCTTCATCCCTTGAGAAAATCTGTAACAAGAATTACTTGTTAGCATATTTGCAAACTGGTGAACATCAGCCAAACCCAAAAAGAAACATTTTCCAGTTTCTCTGAAAAGAGGGTAAAGGCATCACTCTACCTAAGGGTAAGGACTAAAATAAACTAGTTACAGTTGTGGAAGATCAAGGAGTTGCAGTCCAAAGAATGCATCCTAAGCCCAAAACTTGTGACTACGTTATGTTATATAGCAAGATGAAATTAAAATTGCAGATGAAATTAAATTTCTTAATCAGTTGACTTTAGGGTAAGATTATCATGCATAATCTAGATGGGCTCAATATAATTTAAAAGAAAAGGAAAGCAGAGAGTCAGGAGCAGAGATACATTATGAAAAAGATCTAATCATCTATTGCTGGGTTTGAAGATGAAAGGGCTGGTGGAGCTATGGAATAGGTATGAAATATGGGCAGTCTCTAAAAGCTGGACTAGATAAGGAAATAGATTCTCTTCTAGAGCCTCCAAAAAGGAGACAATCTTGCTTACAGTTGATTTTAGCCAGCGGGACCCTTTTTATAGTTCTGACTCCCAGAATTGTAACATAGCAATTTTATGTTGTTTTAAGATAGCAAGATAGTGGTAATTTTGTACAGTTCCAGTAGCATCCTAATGCATATGGTATCACAACCAACTGAACAATTGAAGTCAGCACCTCAAAAGAATGTTTTGATGCTACTGTCAGTGCTCTCAAACCTATCGAAAATGAGAAGAGAAAATAGGAATGTGTAAACAGAAATCACACAGAGGGAACTGTACCCATTTTGAGAAAATCATATGGAAATTCTGCTTGCTCCAATATCTAACTTTTATCAAAGACAATTTTTCAAGAATAAGAAAACAAAAGATTTAAATTAACATGTGCAACAGTGACTAACTTACAGCTCCATGTCTCTCATTGCATTATCCCTTTCGATTATGCATAGTTCATTTCAGCTCAATATAGATTAAATCGAATAGTGACATTCCCAACTGGACTACCAGATGGGATCACATTTTAATTAACTTTTCAACCAGCATACAGATGTGCTGCTTCTGATCATTATCAAGAAATCATTTGCTTTCAGCAAAATGAGAAACCCCTGGTGGCAGATTGGAGCTTAGAATGATTGATCACATCATGAGATCATTACCTTAAAATGCTTTTAATCATTTATTGACCAAACAAAGGAAAACCTTATAAGCCAGTACTAAATATATGTAAGGCACATTATCGTGTACTTTTGGGGAGATTATGTTAAAAGAAGTATTGGCATGACAAAAGAATGATTTATATGTATATATATATATATATATTATTAACTTCCCCCCAAAGTCATATGATTTCTGTAACTAAGTTTCCATATATTATTGAAATCATATACCATTGACTAAAAAAGCTTACCTTGCAACTACTTTTTGTTCAAAATTATGAAATAATTACAATTCATATTTGATATTTTAAGAACAATAAATCCCTTGCTTTCCAAATGTTTGTACTTTCACAGAAGACCACCAGCATAAATAATATGTTAAGTGAATATAAATAAAATATTAAGATAATTTGAAATAATATGGAAAGGATAAAACAAAACTTAGAAAATGTATTATTTGATTTAATGTTTGCTTCAGTACTTTTCAAGTTTTAACTAGTAATTCTAGTAACTAGGATTCTAGTAAATAAAAATGCAAATGAGAAAACTTTCTTAATTTTTAAAAACCTTTTATTAGTCTATACTTTATAAGTGAAAATCATTATAAATATTTTCTATCATTACCATTTCTTTAGTTACTATAGTATGTTTGAGTTACTATTACATGTTTAAAAGGCATCTGTCTTTGAAAGTTTCAGGCTATGAGAGAATACAAGGCAGACATTTTAGGAGATGAGAACCAAACAGATTATTCAGTGCGTCTTTTAAGGTATTAAGGTGGGAAGCATTTCATCATTCATTCCGTCTTAACTCATAAAGCTCATAGCATCTCTATTAACCTCGGTCTAAAGTGTTCACTGGTGAATTGAAATTGCAACTTAGGCTTCTGTCCTTCAAGTGTAATCATGTATGTACTTACTATAGGAAATTGGGATTTGAAAAAGTTCCAGCTCCCTGGGTTACCATGGGAAATATACTTAAGCCCTCTGGACCTCAAATTATTAACCAGAACAATAATGAATTTCCTCTTGTAATTAATACCTAAGCCCTTTTTTCAATTAAAAATATCTCAATGGAAGCCTAGTGCCTAAACAGATAATGCTGGAAAGATTTAAACTTCAACTGGGGTGGGAAACCTTGAATCACTCTCAGGACATCACATTACTTTACTCTCAGACCCTTGAGGCTTCTAAGAGCCCAGATTGAAAACTAACACAATCTGGGCCTCCCCGGTGGCGCAGCGGTTAAGCGCTGCGCTGTGGAGCTGTCGACAGCGGCGACGCGAGTTCGACGCCCGGCCGGGGAGAATCCCACATGGCGCGGCAGACCTCTCCTGCCTTGCCCACTGCTCCCCTCAGCAGTGTATTTCTGATCTGCCTGTTCTGCTCCCCGCTCCGTCTCTGGTGAACCCTCTCGCCGCCCCACGCCTCTGGCCTGTACCCCAGCTTGTATGTATAAATAAAAAAATAAATAAATAAATCTTTGAAAACTAACACAATCCCCAACCAGAGCCATAGAACTGAGGCACCCACAGTGGAGGGTGAGGGAAGTGATGACAAGAGTGTGGGCCTAGATGACAGAATGCTTTGGTGATGGGAGCACTATGTGGTGACACCTGAGAGGGGAAAATCCTATACTTAGAAAACACTAAGAAGGATGTTAACCAATGGCACTTCAAAACAACCACTTTTTTAATTTCAAATAATAAAAACCAAAATAATTGTTTCTCAAGTTATAAAAGCAAGGGTGGGCTGAGTGTGGTAGTTCTATTCTTTTTGAAGAATGCTTTTTCTTATGTCTTGCTATACCTCAGCTTAACAGAAAAAAAAGAAACATTTGTCTTGGGTAATATTCTCTTCAGCAGTCCCTAAAATGAATCCCTGCGATGCATAAAGTGGCATCATTACTCTGCACTCCAGATACGAAGGAGCAAGAATCTAATGACAACCTGGTGTAGCCCGATCAACATTGCTAATGCTTCTTCTGTCCACATTTTCTCTGCAGTTTATTCAGAAAATCGTTGACGTTTTCTTTACACTACATTTTTGTTTTGGTGACGCCCGTGGTTCTGTCTTAGCTTTATGGTACTACACATGTCTTCACATATATTTTTTTATGGGATCTATTTTGTAGTAAGACAGCAAGTCAATACCAGTACAGAGGGAAACAACTGTGGAGACTGACGTTTACGTACATGTGATCTTCTAGTTCCCAAAAGTATGTTGTGTTTTGCCAGTTTACATGATGACCTACTCTCTAGAGACCTAAATTTGCAAATGCTACTGATTTAACAAAAATTTGGATTATAGTAAGAATTCATTTATGAAAAAAACATTGGAATAACTATCAATTTTCATCTTAAGTGTGATCTTAAATTCATGTCAGACTTCAATATGACAAAGATGAACGGGCTTTTTCCTCTCTATTCTTTCTGCTGTGACTTGCAAATCTCTTATGAACGGAATAGGAAAATTATTAGGAAGTCATATCCATTTTTTTATTGTTGCTATATACTCTCTTTGAGTTGAGATGTTTCTGCTAATTTTCTCTTTGAACATATTGCAAAATATCAGAATTCTAAATAAATTCACATGAGGAAATTTAACTGCCAATTTATATAACATACCCAATATAAGATATTTTTTTTCAAATTCTAATTTGTCTTTCTTGGAACACATAAAAGTTTGCATTAGGGTTCAATTTTTTTTTTTTTTTTACTCATTTTAAAAACTGATTTCTGTTTATCACTTGTCTAAGAGTGAAAGTTCTCAGTTTCGTAGAATTCTTCAGATAAGCAGTAAGCAGATAGATTTGGAGTTTCCTGCTCTCTGTCTTGGGACAAATCATGTTTCTGTTCTATAGCTCAGTGTTTATCTTTGTGTTTGGTTATTGTGGTTTAAATATGAATTGCATGTGAAATTTTTTGTATGTTCGAAATGTTACTGGATCAATTAAGAATTTGAGTTGCTTTGAAAGAATCACAGTAGCTTTAAATTGAAATACAGGGGCCTCCCTGGTGGCCTAGAGGTTAAGTCTCACCGCTATCACCAACCTAGCCTGAGTTCAATCCTTGGCCAGAGAGCTAACCCACACATGGTGCAGCAGACCTCTCCTGTCTCGCCCACTGCTCCCCTTAGCCGCGTATTTCAGTAAATCTGGCTTTTCTGCTCCCCACTCTGTCTCTGGTAAATCCTCTCATCCCCCACACCTCTGACCTATACCCCAGTTCTTCTATTTCCAAAAAAAGAAAGGAAGTGAAAAACATCCAGATCACTTAAGCAATTGCTTCATACAGAGGCAAGGTCAGACTACAGATTCCATAACAGAATCAAATTTCTTTCATTGCTCTTGGGAGGGGGTAAGTATGCCGCCAATATAGCCCTAAATAATAGCTAAAGCCTAGCAATTTGGATTTAACTGATAATGTATCATTAGTATTACCCTTTTCTTCCGTTGCCTAATTTTCTGGGTTTTCCAGGAAATTTCTCATTCAGCATCAACATTATTGAGCTTGCTCATTCAATCTAAACCCTCATCAAGCCTTTATATTCTCTATTAGCTCCCTTGTTATAATAGAAATACAACATTGCTTCACCACTTATCTTCGTGATTTTATTTTCCTTTTCAGATGCCCAATATTCCACAGGGATGGATCAACCAAACAAATTGTTTCACCTCTTGAGTCCTTTTCTTTCAGGAGGAAAATTGGATCTTTGCTCTGTACTTCGCTTTTTATTTCTCTCTACATGTTCTGCCCAAAATGATAGTGCAGACACAGTGAGAGTTGTATTCTGCTGGTGTTAAGTCTGAATATTGAATTGATAGAGTAAAACAAAGAGTCCTAGTCCTGTCGGGGTTTTTACATGCAGCATTCACTTAAGTTGGTGTCTGGCAACCTTCAGTTTTTAGGTACACTTAGCGTAGTGGGCTTTACCTGCTGTTAGAAATCTAAACTAGCCCATGATGAAATAAATTTGGAAGGAAATATCCTTCATTAGCTATAGCGATGATCTCCTGACTCCTGTCATGTAACCGGTGGAGAGCGACAAACTAATATATTTGGTGATCTGCAAATTGGTTGCAACTTTGGTTACAAACCAAAAACAAAGCAAAGATGCATCCCTGTAAACCTGGAAAAGTCTCCACTCTTGTTATATTAGATTTGCTTTGCATCTTTGCTTTGTTTTTCTTCTCCCTTATCTCTTCTCATTCTCCCCCTAATCACACTATTCCTGAAAAACAAATTCTTACACCTGTATGCATTCTATCTTGGAGCAATGTCTTTGACAGATTTAAATCAAAACCATCAAAGTCTAATTGTACAGTTTTAGATATTGACCTTTGCAAGGTCCTCATGGTAGAAAGGGATGCTACAGAGGATTGACTTAAATTCCCCCAAAGATCATCCACATGTTGCAGCCAATGATCTGAATAACTTGTCTGCTTTACACTGTGTTGCTGTCATATTATCTGTGCTGATTGGCTCACTGGTCTATGAGCTCATCTGAAAAACACAAATGCCTAGTCTTATAAATCTTACCCTATATATTGGGTATTTTTTTGCTTTCCCTCCCAACTTTCTGTTCTGTGTTCTTCTAGCAATAGTCAACAATTTAATTTTAGAGAAACATGAACCTGTTGGTTCAGGTGATGTGAAAATGGTTTCACCGCAACTGAAAGAGTGATACCAACACAAATCTAATCTAACAAGAGTGGAGACTTTTCTGGGTTTACAGGGATGGAGAAAAGTTTCCTTTCCTGCTGGACTTGACCCCAGAATAATGAAAGGCTGGGGCTATCAGGAACAGTCACAGGTATATGGAATCTAAGAGTGAAACCAGATAGGGAGGAGAACAGAGTTTATCAAAAAGGGGAGCAACCTGTTCCTGATGACACTTTGACCTTCTGAATTTAGTTCAATACTTTGACCTTCCAGCATGAGTCAGTCAGTTCAGGTGGGGTTTTTGTCCTAGGCAACCGTAAGAGTCTTAACTGAAACATCCCATTATTTCTGGTAGTCCTTAGTGTTGCCTGTGTTGGCTTGCCAGTACTCTTACCCATCTCTGCTCTAGGTCCCTTAGTTGATATTTGCTGCATCAGTGTTCATACAGTGAGTGGTATTGCTCTGCGTTCCCAAACCAGCAAACATCTATCCTAATGGCATTGTTTTCCTGTCTGCAGCATAGCCATAAGAGAGTAAGGGGAAAACAATCTTGTTCACTTGTTGTTATCTTTGTCACACTCTGTCTTCTTGGCATGGAAACAGTGTCACTTCTAGCTCACAGAGACCCCAATGAAAATAATTTTGCAGCTCCTGTCTGTGTGCTTTTTGCCCATGGAATGTGGCCTGGAGCTAGTAAGCATTCAAGATTCAAGGGGTAGAACTTACCTAGGTTTCCTTTATCTCCCCGTCTTCACATCTCTTGTATTTTTGACATTTTCTCTCCTACAGTAAATAACCTTTTGTGGAAAAATGGGGCTATTATGATTAAAAACAGAGGAAAAAAAGCAATAGCAAGATCAGTTAAAAGGCATTTCTCAGAATATTCAGTAACTGAAATGTTAAAAGATTTTAAAATCATAGTATCCTTACACAAAAGAAATCTCAGCTATCAGTGTGGTTCCAAAGAGTCACGTTATCTTGTTGTTGTTGTTGTTTTTCATTAAATGAGTAAAAGCAAATGAATATTCATGAAATATATGTATGTATTTAAAAGAACATGGAAACAAATCTTCACATATCATAATTCTTTGAAAAACATTGCCATAATTGTACATACCTTCAACTTTATTGGTAATGAAAAATTGCTTTGTGAAGTATTTATGACAATTTAAATTTCCATTAGCTATGGTACTAGTGACAGCAATATATTCTTGTCAAGATTTTATATTTTGAAACTATTTAGATATTGCCAATTTAATGGGAATAAAAAGTATGTTATGGATTCTGCTTGTATGTTGTGGTTGCAAAAGAGGTTAATAAACTATTTAGACTATTTTTTTCAGTTTTTCCAGATACTGTTTTTGCATTTCGTTAATGTTTAGACATTGTACATATAATCTACATATTATTTCTATGTCAGTTATATGTTCTGCAAACATTGTATCCATATATATGACTTGTCTTTTCTCCCTTTTTAGGATAATGCTTTTAACTCTTATATAACACTTATGAAGCTGTCCTATCTGAGGCCCATAATTACATTAAATTGATATAAAAACTTGAGAAGTGATAACCTTTAATATGATGTTTACAATCATTATTATTTTATGAGGTTTATTGTACTGCCTTTCAAAAAATTTTATAATTTTCTCTTAAAGTTCTTACCTAATATTAGATCTCTTTTCATATTGTATGTTACAATATTTTAGTACTCTGAACTCCATCTTGTCCTTTATCGCCATCTTCCTTTTGGGTGCCGTCATGTCTCTGACCACAATCTTGTCTCTGAGCTCCATCTTATGTCTGACATCCAACTTATATCTGACCTCCATCTTGTCTTTGACCTTATCTTTTTTGATAGTCTCATAGTCTCTGAACTCCATTTTGTTTCTGTTTTCCATCTTGTTTCTGAGATTTATCTTGCCTCTGAGCTCCATCTTGTATTGGCCTTCACTTTCTTTCTGAGCTCCATCTTGTCTCTGAGCTCTTCTTGTGTCTGAGCTCTATTTTGTCTCTGAACATCTACTTTTTAGAATGAACATATTACTTTTCTCCCTAAATATGTTAGTGAGGTGAAATGCACAAACTCTCTTTGTAAATTTAATCTATATAGTGAAGTACAAATTTATTAATTTTATTGTACTATATATTGATGGATTTGGTTTGCTAACATTTAGAGTTTCCATCTATGTTTTTGAATTAGATAGTTCTTTTATCTTTTTCTCTGATATCTTTTTCTCTGATACTCAGTCTAGTCTGGGTATCACAATTATGCTAATTACTTAAAATGATAATCATCCTTTGTTATTCTTTGGAGGAGTCTGTTGTGCACTTCAAACTATTTGCTTCTAAAAATTTTTGAAGAATTCAACAATAAAAAATAGTCTGATTCTATTGTTCTCTTTGTAGAATAAATTTAACTGTTGATTCAGTGTCTTTAATATTTACAAGGTATTTTAGCCTGGGATCTCTAGGAAACAGCATAATCAGAGACAATTTTTTCACAAGAAGCAGGGGTGAGAGATAAAAGGAATGAAAAAAGGGAGGATGGAGATCCACATAGCCATATGGATACATCATTGAGTTAGCCACTGCCAAGCAGTCCAGCTTGACTAGTTTCATAAAACAGCCCTTGAGAAGCTGTGTAGCCACATCATATCATCAGCTCAAGAAAATAAGAAGATATGTAGATAAAATTTAATAACTGTTTATGATTAAAAACTTTCAGGAAATTAGGAATAGAAAAGATTTACCAGATTAAAAAAATATTATCAACAAAAACAGCTAACATTGCATATAACACTAAAAAAATAATTCCCTAAGGTAAGGAAAAAGCAAGGCTGTATGCTCTAATCACTTTAGCATTTTACTGGACATCAAGAAGACAAGAAAAAGAAGTAAGTCATAAGAATTAGAAATTAAGAAGCAAAAGTGAATCTATTTGCCAATGACCTGATTGTTTGCATAGAAAATCCTAAGGAATCCAAAAATAAAATATGGGAATGAATAAATGAATTTATAAAAGTCAATACAAAGTCAAGATACAAAAAAAAAATACACTCTATGTCTTTTTACTAACAAAAAGTAACTTTAAAATGAAATAAAAATCCAATACTATTTACAATAGCTTTAAAAATACAAAATACTGAGGAATAAATCCAACAAAATGATGCATAAGCTCTATATACCTAAAGTTGTGAATAAATTTAAGGGAAAATTACATCATTTAGTTCTAGAGTTTAATTTGGTCCCTCTTAGAATTTAATTGAAAATGTTTAATAAACCTTTCTTATTGAAACATATATTCAATTCCTTCACTTATTTTTTTGTAACACTTCTAACATGTAATTTATCTTACACTTCCTGAATTGGAAGCTGCTTATCAAATTTAAGTATCAGTTAATTTGCTGACTCTCATTTATGAAACCTTGTTTTCTTATGTATTTTGAGTTTTGATGTGCACTGTATATCTTGGAATATTATGTTTGAGAATTGTTTTGAGATCTTCAGCTGATTCCATCAGAGAAAATTTATATTTGTTTCAGCTAGTACCTCGGGGCACTACCAGCATGAGATCACTTTAAAATAAATTCTCAGCTGGAGGTATTTTGGTTCAGCCAGGTAATGGGAATTCAGGCTAGTTATAGTTAAAAATTCTCAAAGGAAAGTATTCACCCTCCCCCCCTTTTCAGTGCCATGCTTCATGAAAGACAATTTTCTTTATAGTTCCTGAAAGGAGATGAAATTTTTCTATTTTCTCCTGATACTGACAGTATAATCTCTTAACATTGCACAGTGTATGTGTCTCTCCTACCAGACGGCACTCTTAGGAGTCCCTGAACTTTGTTTCCTTTACCTCAGCAAGGTATAATATTGGAATGTATTGAACAAGTTCTCTCCACTTGGAAAATGTGTCCCTTTCCAATGTCCAATGGTCTACTTAGAGTCTGTGTATCTGTGCCTTCATTTACCTATTGGCATTTGATTAAGAGACCTTAGTCTACCAAACTGCTGATGTGCCATGAAGGTGAGGTGACTTTGCCAGCTTATGAGTAGCTTGATCTGGGTACCAGTTGCCTTACCGCATGTTTCTAAGGAAGAAGAGACCTAAGTCACAAAGCATATGCTAAACATTTCAGAAAGTGTGTTTCAAAAAAATTAAAAAGGGAGTAAAAAGAGTAGGTGGAGACCTGGGAAAAGAAGGAGCCAAAAAGAGCAACAGGAATGCTCATTGTTGATTGGAATGAAAAGCAACATAGTCACTTGAGAAGACAGTATGGTGGTTTCTTACAAAACTAAACATACTCCTATATCATACCATCCAGCAATCAGCAGTCGTGCTCCTTGGTATTTATCCAAAGGAGTTAAAGACATGTCCACACAAAATCCAGTTCATGGGTGGTTATAGCAGCATTATTCATACTTATGAAAATGTAGAAACAACTAATACTTCAGTAAGTGAATAAATAAACTATAGTAAATCCAGACAATGGAATATTATTTACTGCTAAAAAGAAATAAGCCAACAAACCATGAAGAAATGTGAAGGAAACTTAAATGCATATTACTAAGTGAAAGAAACCAACCTGAAAAGGCTACATACTCTGTTTCTGACTATATGATGTTCCAGAAAAGGGAAAACCATAAGGAAAGTTAAAAGGTCAGTGGTTGTCAGGGGCCAGGGAGGAAGGATAGATGAATAGACAAAAGAAAAAAAAATTTTAAGGGCAGTGAAAATATTCTATATATTATTGTATATGATACAATAATAGTAAATAGTATCACAATAAATGTGTCCAAAGCCATAGAATGCACAACACTATGAGTGGGTGATAATGATGTGTCAGTGTAGATTCCTCAATTATAACAAATGTACTGCTTTAGCAGAATTTATACATGTGCAGCATTGATGGGAAATCTCTTTATGTTCTGCTCAATTATTTGGTGAACCTAATATGCTCTAAAAAGTAAGCTTAAAACAATGACTGTATATTGCTAAAACTTCCCAGCTTCACAAGAATCCTGCTTCTCTAAGGTGAAATGCAATTGCTAAACTTTGGAATAAAAGAGGCAGTGTCATGCATGCAAGATGCTCACTCATTTGCCATATTACCACTCACTCCCGGGAGTTTTTATGGCATATTTCTGGGATGAGTAATCAGAGAATGTCAATTTTGATTAGATGCTGTACTGTCTGAGCTGAAAGGGTAAGGAAGTGAGAAGGGTATTACAAAACTTTGAAAGCTGCATATCTAGATCAGCTTTGTGTGCCTACCAAAAGAATGGGATCATGCTTTTGTCCCAGCATCAAGGTTTCTGAGACTTTATCTCAGACCACCAAATTTTTTATTGTGGTAAAATGTACGTAACACTTCCTCAGGATCTGTTGGGATTTTTTGTTTTATTTAAAAAATAATTTCTTAGAAGCTATCTAAGAATCAACATGAAGTATAAACTTAAGGTCTTGGGTTTTACTGAACCTGTAACTCTTTCTAGGCATATATAGTGACTTTCTAATTTGCTCCCATATATTCAGTTGCTTTTGAATGTCTTGTTTTCTACTGTATGGCTTTTAGAAGGAAAATAGAGAAAATGAAGGGGATGGGGGTGAGGGAGGAATTTCAGCCTTTTAAATCCCTTGTAACTCACTTCAACTAGAGAAGGATGCTTACAATAGTGGAAGGAGTGTGCACAACAATGGCCAAATGTCTCCTCCTTTGCACATCTGAGAAATCAGGTTACAAAAGCAGCAATCAGATTACAAATCTCCAGTATTTGGAGGACTGCATGCTTTCTCTCGCCCTGACATTTGCAGTCAACTCCAAGAACACACCACAATTCCTCGCAACATGTCTGAACAGTGGAGACTAGGGAGCTGTTACTGCACTAAGACCTGAAATTGACTGAAACGAATCACAGTTTACCATCCAAGACTTCCCTTAAAAATGGTAAACCTTCAGTAGATTCCAAAGTTTCAAAATAGTGACATCAGACAGACTCTGTGAATTGTTGTCTATGTGGGGAGAGATTCCTGGTGCTTCAGCTCAGTCATCTTCCCAAAATGCCACTGCTGCTTGTGTTCTCGAATACATGATCAAGCACATTATCTCCTACGTTGTTATGTCTCTTGAAAAATAAGTCTTGCAACACTTTTGGGGAACAAATTATTTTGAAAATTTCATTTTTCTTTGGTGAGATTGCTATGACTTTTAAAATAGTTAATCGAAATTTGGAGTTGGTATTATTTTTCTTTTTGCTTTGGTCACTTGGGATCTCAGCACCAAATGTTTAGCCCTTTACTGAGAAAAAAAGCTATAGGAATTTAAGGTCTGTTTCTTACAATTTGTTTATTATTGTTCCAATTTTATATCTATAGTCTATCATTCTATTTTGCTCAATTTTTTTCTAATTTTATTATCTTTTTAATGTTTTATGTCATTTCATTCCTTTGTGAAATGAGACCACATAGGTGTGTGTGTTTGTATCGTTATCTATGTGAGTGTCTGTATATACACATACACATGTAAACACATACATATAGAGATATATACATATACAAATATATAGGTAATTATTGTTTCTTACCATAGGGCAAAAAAGTATAATGGGCCATTTTTTTGATTTGGCTGTCTTCTTTCAGTTGTAATGTAAAACAATGCATAAGCGAGGGTGGGGTGGGTAGTCTATAAATATTACTTCCTTATTTTCCATGCATTGTTATAGGCACTTTAGTATCTTCTTATCAAATTAGATATTTTTCTTTTCATTTTACTAACAGGTAAACTACAGATAGTTTAAGTAACTGCAAATCCTAACTCTCCAACATAAACTCATTTCAGTATATGGTGCTGACATTTTTAGAAAGAGACCTGAGAAAATGCTTATTCTGCAGAAAAGTCCATTGAAATCTGATGAATGATATGCATTTTCCATGTCTTTCAGGGGATATATTAACTTTTATTAGAATTTTGCATCTGAAATCTGAAAAACATCACCCATATATATTTCCTATAATCCTCTAGGGAAAAAACTTTGTTTTGATAATAGAAATAAATTACTGAGAAAAATCACCTACTGGGTCCATGCAGTCTTCTTCTCTTAACAAAAAATACATGTAACTATAAATCAATAAGTGCTTCCTGAGAATGAGTTAGTATAGTCACTTTGAAAAGTGCTTCAGCACCTGCTCGTGAAATAGGAATTGATTTGAAAATAGGGGTCAGTCTCTAAATTTAAATTGATATTTTATGGAACAATTCTACTTGAAGTACTTCTTACTAAAACTAAACTGATTTATTGCACACACTCAACCAAAGCTTCAGCTGGAGTCACAATGTGTTGACACACGGTTAGTTTAAGTTGTGATACAAAAATGCATATTTCAGCACCAACACCTGTGTATTTGCTTATTATACATTTTTTAAGTCAGAGAGATTATTGAGATTATTAATTTCAGCAAATTGTTTAGCAGTAGTCTCAGCAATGATGTGTCATCTTTCCACTGTTTTTTATTATAATTGAGTCTATTTAAACACAGAAGAAAATAAGTTGTGATGATTAGTGTTCATTTTCTTTATACAGTAATTTTACCATAAGCAGCCTCAGCAATAATGGTCACAATATTACATTTCTCTTAAGCTCCATCTTATTTGCCCGTCCTGGAGAACAAGCTTTAGATGCTTAGAAACTGAGTAAAAAGTCTTTTCTCATGTACTTACTGTGGTAAACAAGTGAGACCCATAGAAATGAGTAAGAGCAGTGGAACCATTTTGGATATCTTGGTGACACA
Organism: Scalopus aquaticus; assembly: GCA_004024925.1. Classification (NCBI taxonomy): domain Eukaryota; kingdom Metazoa; phylum Chordata; class Mammalia; order Eulipotyphla; family Talpidae; genus Scalopus; species Scalopus aquaticus. Next base: position 15,323 of record PVIJ01022627.1, read on the forward strand.
TGAGATAACTGTATAATCTTTTTTTTGAACCTCTACTGAACATTCATTGTCAGAAAACTTGACTGAGTCCATTTCTTATGTCACTTTCTGTGAGATTCAGTCGTCTTCCATCTTTGTTCTCTGCTCCCAATCTACTAAGATGGGAGTCCAGATATTATTCAAAACAAATGCTTTATTTTACCACAGTTTAAATAGCAGATATGCTCTGCATAAACATGTGCTTTAAAACAACACTCAAAATAGCAGTAGGTTAGCATAACAAGATAGTTATTTCATATAGTATACCTTTCTTCTTTGGGTTAAGGTATCAGAGTAACTTTGATATAATGTCTGCTTAAGTCATATATTTTTTATTTACATATTTCCAGTTTGTCTATTTTATTTATATATTTATTTTATATATATATATAT